>VYZV01030677.1:211227-228961 GCA_013401275.1 Pandion haliaetus | reverse complement strand
GAATCTACCAGTAAAGATATAATTGCAAGTTTGAGAGAGTTGCTGTAGGGTTTTTTTTTATATAACATTGGCTGCTAGGTATATTAGCTTTCTTTTTGTTCGTTGCACTGTAGTTGCACTGATTCCTATCAGGATTTTTAATATGGTTATGTTTGCATGAGCTTCTCTTAGTGTATATATAGATCCAAAAATTCATGTTCAAGCTCACTGGTTTCCCTGAGGATTATTGTCAGTATTTTTGCTTAAATGTTTCATATGGCACTGTGCGTGTGCCCTGTATCTTTCAGACAAGTGAGAAGTAAAATAATATGCATGCCTTGACACAGTCAAGTTAAGTGCAAAAATAAGACTTAATTATGAGTTAAATCCAAAAATAAGACTGGGGGCACAAGAATAAATCCAGGATTATAGTGGCTGGGAACTGTGGAACAGTTTCTTTATAGAAGCTTAACAGAGGCACACCAGATATGCATTTCTCGCTGTTTACGTTGGAACCATTCTGAGAACTCTTTTTCTTTGGTGTGTTGCTTGATAACCTTCAGCAAAGAAATGTTGCTGGGTTGTGCAAAAGAGGAGAAGGTCATTGAAGCATCAAAAACTCTGTAAAGCATGATAGCAGCAGCTTAGAAGAAGGTGGTAAATAAACCAGAAAGAAATAGAGAGCAGCATGTGAGTCACCCCAACTGCAAGATGCGCTTGTTCTTTCAAGTTTTTCATCCTGTCCAGTATGCCACCAAATACAAACTGTGGTTAGCTGTCGAGAGAAGCAAACTCCAGAGCAAAAGGCTTTCTGTCAGCTTCTTTGTGTGTATGAGATGCAGTGAGTTAAGACTCATTTGATTACTTTTGCTGCCATAGTAATGGAGGAGGCTGTCTCTCAAACATACGGGACCCAAACCCAGATCACTGCTCCCATATTGGGCATGTCACCATGGGATTTATGTCATTCTTTCACATTGTTGCTGGATAATACTGAAGTGTATGTCAGTATCTGCCTTAACAAAGGTGTCAAAGGATTTTTTGGTTCTCAGCATGCTAAAGAAGAGATAGTTCTCTGTTCCCTTTCAGTGTTTTTGAAGGGCACAGCCAACAATGAACTTTTTTGTTGTTAAGACTGATGTGTTGTGAAGGTTCATACTCCAATGATTAGTTTCATATATATATATAGTATGTGCTCTGTACTTTCCTGTGTTTCCATGCATTGAAAGAAGTTAGGAAAGGTGATTGGAACTGGATTAGAAGTCCATGCTTGTGTTGTGGCTGTCAGGTGTAAACAAAGTGCAAGGCCTCTGCCCCTGGGGGTGTGTGCTTGCATGTGTGCATGGAAAGGGAACTCTGTGTATAATGAGGAAATACAAAATTATCCTTAATATTGTCAAATGATTAATCAGATCACTTGTGCCAGTTATGTTTTGTAGCGTGTGTCTCCATTCTGTATGCTGTGTATGTTGCACATATGCATATACAACTGTTTCACAAATGTTAAGTGTTTAAATTTTTAGTAGTCTTCTGTGCTTCTGCTTCTACAGCTAGATATATGCTAATGAAAGGCTTGGTTTATGCAGTTTACTGTTAGAGGTGTGATAGGGTGTTTTGTTTTGCCCTAGTGACTTAAAGTTGCTTTTCTAGATCCCCCAGTGCCATAGTGCTTGTCATTTTCTCAAGGTGCTTTTATACAGCGGAAGGGGAAGGCTTGTACCTTCACAAGAGGAAAATGCATCTTTCCTGCAAAGTCTGTGTAGGCTCCCTCCTTGCAATCTTGTTTGTGCGATTATGGGCCTTGGGAACAAGTTGATTGAGGTGGTAATCTGTACATTTGTCACATGCCTCTAATTTATTACATATTTCCTGAATATCACCTCTGTGTACATTCCTTTGCTTGGTATATAACACACATGAGACTGGACTGAGTACTGAATATAGCATGTTCAAAAGAGTTTATTCCAGTGCTTCAGGATAGCCTTTCTGAAGAAAAGCTGCCTTTTGCAGGCTAAGCTGAGTGTAGCAGAGTAGCTGCAGAATATGTGTACTGTTAAATTTTGTTTGAAGCTACTTGAGGTGGGGTTTTTTTTGTTTGTTTATTTTTCATTTGGTTGGGGCATTTTTGTTTGGTGGGTTTTTTTTAAGGTGATTGCCAAAGACACCCTGGTGTTGGGAAATGAAAAAGTACCTTATGATTGCATGGAGATTTGCACTGTAGGAATCTATTTTAGGGGGGAAAAAAACCCAGCCTCTCGCTGAAATGACATTTCAGCCCTCCTGACATTGATGGGAGTACGGCCTCTGATACTATTAATGCCCACATTTACCTAAAATAAGTACAATAAGGTAGGAAAAGCTCTGAAGAGCCATGATGACCTCAGGAGGGACTGCATATTGATGCTTGCAGAAGTTGTGGGCAGCTACAAGATCTGAAGACTGTTCGTCAGGTGTGGTAAAGAAAGCTTTTAAAAAAAAAAAAACCCACACTTTCTTGCACTGCCTGATGGAATTAAAATTTTGCAGAGCAAGGATAGTCACCAGTGTTTTTGTAAGCAAAGATACTTGAAGTAAAACCTCTGCAATCAAATAGGTTAATCATCATTCAACTTGATTCCTGAAAGCAGGTGATCTAATCTGACGCTTAACCTTTTTCAACTTGTAGCTTCTAATCGCTTTCTGGTAGATGAGTGGAGTTTTGTTTAACAAGTTTAAGTGCAGTGGCAGTAGAATTTTTTTGCCCCCAATAATTTCCTTTCACGGTTTCCAAAGATCTGTGATTACTGATTGAAAACTATTGTGCTAGTGGATTTGGCTTAGTGGATGCTAGGTGAACCAAAGGTTTAGTGGCTACATCTGGCCACTTCACTTATTAACCAGTAATAATATCTATTTTATTCTGACTGACTTTGACCTTTTTGATATTTTCCTTAGACAATCTGCTTCATCTTGATTCATCATCATTCCAGGATAGTGGTGTCCTTGGGGCTCTCTCTTAACATTGATATGGTACAGAAGATTTAAAATCAGGTATTGTTTTGGGTCCCTCTTTCCTGCTGAAATGAAACACGCAGTCTAGAACTGAATGCATTTTTTTTTCCTTATGTGATTTGTCTTAATATTTTGGTTCTTTCAGCTGATGTTCACAAGGAATAGAGTCACGTGATGTATGAAGGCAAACACATACACTTCTCTGAGGTTGACAATAAGCCCTTGTGCTCATATAGCCCCAAACTGTGCAAGCAGAGGCGACTTAACGGCTACGCCTTCTGTATCAGACACGTTCTGGAGGACAAGACTGCCCCCTTCAAGCAATGTGAATATGTGGCCAAGTATAACAGCCAACGCTGCACCAACCCCATCCCCAAATCTGAGGACCGTAGGTGAGTTGTGGTTACCCATCTGCAAAGTGGAAGTGACTGGGACATATAGGGCATGGGTTTTCTTTTAAGGTGCTGCCTGGTTTCAGGATGAGGGAGGAACTGGCCCGAGTGGATTGAATTCCAGGATGTTCCTTTGAGGGTTTTGTTTTAAGACCAGTAAACTTTATTTTATTTTCTGTGGGAATCAAGTAGTTAGAAAGGGGGCAGTAACTACTCCCAAGGAAGTTTTTTGGGAGAGTTCATTGCTTTTCCCAAATTCACTATAAACTGTGGATCAAACCTGCTATACAATACCTGCTGTTCTAATTAATTTGCTTTGTCACTCACAGTACATGCTCTCAAAAAGGACTGCTTGTTTGGCCAGCTGTGCCAAAAGCACACTTCCATCTGCTTTTTCAGGACAAATGGTTGAAAATGCATACCTTCTGGGCTCAGGGAGTAGTGACACATAGGATGAGTCCAGAATTACGATTCAATGTTTGTGATTTGGTACTGATCTGTAGTGTTATATTAGTGGAATAAAATAAATATTGCTTGATAACAGATGAGCCAGCTGGGAAAGTGCTGTCCACTCCCTTTCTTTGCTTCCCCCCTTCCTCTCCCCCTCTCTGCCCAAATGAAGATGCCCAAGGTGCCCAGGTATTCAATGCCTTGCAAGAGATAGTACTTGAAGTTGTTGGAGAGCTGGGGATTCAAACCAGATTTCCTGAATCGCAGCCCATACTGTAACCACAAGGACATTCTTCCTTGCTCTTTAAGACTTCCTGAACACCAGTCTCATTGGTGTTGCTTGGGCTGAAATAGCAGAATTTGTCTAATCTTGGCTGCCAGGTATATATGACTTTAATTTTTCAGAGTCATTGTTGCAGGTTTTGCCAGTAACACAGTATTTAATTAATGTGTGTGTGTGTTAACTATCTGAGGCTTGTTATGTTAGAAACTATTTTTTTAACCTAAAATATAAATAAAATATGCCAAAAAAGAATCAAACTGCTATTCACTGACCTTTCACATTATTAGCTGCCATTCACTAACCTTTTGCATTATTAGCAGTGTTCCCACTGTGCCCTACATATAACTTCCTTCTCAGCTCACAGCTCCCTCTCTTGTCTGAAACAACAGTTGGACTGTGCTCTAAATTAACTTGCACTTCACCTGCCATTTCAGTTGAGGAGACTGATGAAGTGAGAAAAAAACATGAATGTTTGTCAAAAGCTGTAGGGCAAATGCTCAAATGGCACAAGATGAATAACTTTAAGCTGTAATTTGACAGTCAGTGACTGTTTCTTTGCTACTGTACAGTTGAGGCTCTTTGGAAGTAAGCTCGCAGAAATGATCATGGAAATTGTTAGCGCAAATGGTATGCTGTAATTTCAGATGCAAGTGCTGACTGAGCCAGAGTTGCTGTTTACCAGGGGTCATACTTAAAAACAATACAAATAATAGTACTTAATGACACTTTTTTAGGTCTCATATGTTTCCATGGAATTTGAGATTTTTCTTTACACCTTGAATTGAGTTCACACTTTGTTCTTTTTTATTTTTCTCGAGTTAAAGTGAAGTGTGGTCATGACATCTGGTGTATGTTATATTAGAATAATTCAGTTGCATGTCGAGTGTCACATTACAGTACTTGAAGAGGACAGCAGGTGTCTGAAGGAGAAAATAAACTTTTAATTTCAAATGAGAGGATGTGATAGTTTGAAAGAATATTTTAAAAGACTGCTTCTCAGGGCAGAGTTTAATTTTAACAATAAAATTTAATGAATGCTAGTGATAAGACCGTGCCTGCTCTAATCTTTTTTTTTTTTTGGCAGGCAAACCTGTATCTGTTTCTTAGGAGACTTTTTTCACACTCCGTTCGAAATAAAGATGTTTGCTATGTTTGAGTTCTTCACTCGTAGCTTTTAATTTTCTGTGTACAAAATTACTGTCAGATGGTCATTTTGTCACAGTTTAGACATGTAACTGTACAAGATCAGAAGCAGGCGTTATGATGCTCTGACAGCTATCTTTTTATATACTTTTAAAGATTACAAAAAAGAAAATGTCTTAACAGGATGCATGCATTGTATGCCAAAAGCTTCATAGTCTGTCCACAGATAATTAAAAAAAATTATTATTTGACCCCCAGACAAATGAAATGCTACCAGCCACAAAGATGTTTAATATGCTGCCATATTATTAGATTTCTTATTAACCATTAACATTCTACAGATTATATCTATTAATAGTGCATGACTTCACTGCCTTATTTGAAGTCTAGTTTCTCTATTCACTATCTTGTTTTTTTAAAGAATATACACGGGATGATACAGACATGGATTCTGTATCTGTATTTCCTCTGAATACGTCTCCTGATTCTTTCTTACCCAATACACACAGAGATAATGAAATTCAACTTAATTTTTAAGTATAGGTTTATTACAGTTTAGCAGGGTTAAACACCATTTTATCTCTAATTCTCCTCTTTCAAGAGGATCTTTAAATATTTTGTTAATATGCAAGATGCTGTCTAGTTTACTTGGATCTTCCTTTAAGTGACAGAACTTGATACCAGTCTGGGATGTGCTGGGAAGCAGAATGCAATTATAGCTGGAAAACCTCACTGTCTGGACTCCTGCCCTCCCAGTGCTGTGGGAAAGTGTCCAGCTGAAGCCATTAGAACCCATCACCTTTTGTGTGCTTCATGTTACGGTAGTTTTAATGGATATCAACCACCACTCTTACCATACGTGCTGACCGCACTCGACTTCTGCACAGAATAAGTGCCTTTGGCATTGAGAAAGGAAGCGGGGGAAAAACTATATTAGATACTCAATGTGATACTGTCAGCTGAGCAGAACTCACAGGCAGGTTATAGAAGTGACAAATTAAGCCACTAAGACAGGCACATAGAATTGGCTCTTGTAGGGCCAGCTTGATCCTAATGGGTTTCATGCTCAGAGCCACGTGAAAAGAACTGTGCTACTTGCAGGTGCTATTCCAGTCTTCCCAGTGATCTGTCTTCCACGGAGCATGAACTGCTAACGCCTTCCCTGGCATTACATCTGATCCAAAGAGTTTATTGCATTAACTCAGCTGGTTATAGACTGGTTCCAGCAGAGTCAGTTAATGTCTGCACCAGGCTCTGCAGCACCGCATAAAGTCAGAGCCAGATTGGGCTAGGGCCAACTAAAAAGCCATCCTGGAACCTGAAGGATGGGGAAACGGGTGTGAGGTGTGTGCACACCTGGCTCCGTGTGGAACTAACTAGAGCCTGACAAGGCCAAGGTTGAGTTGGTGCTGATAAATTTTGCCTAGCCAAAACTGCCGTCGTGTAGTCTTCTTTACCCAGGGAAGACTTAAGTGCTCTTCCCAGTTTCTTCTTGCTCCTTTTAGTCCAAGGTGTATCAGCCTCCGTTATGCTGGAAGACGGAGTTGATAGACAGAGCCAAGTCAATGTGTATGGGAGTCTGCAAGCGCATGTGATCTGTATTTTCATTATGTTATAGCCTGGCATCTGTGGGTTTGTGTCCAGAGGCGATGCCTGCTTAAGATACAGTTGGCTTTGTGATTTCTGTATGGTCAGTTGTAAGAGCGAAAGCTTTATATTCTGCCATGTAACAATGATTCTGTTTGAGTTAAATGAACAAGCAAAACCCTTAATAGCCTAAAACTCCAAGAATGTTAGCAAGCTTATTACCTTTTCATAGGTTTATTCACCTTTTCTATTTTTTGCTTTCGCTTTGTTTTTCACAATGAAAACAACTAGCCAGTTTTACCTCCTCACGTCAGCACAAGCACAAGATGGCAATATTTAATTTCGGAACAATATAAGGGAAGCATTCACATTGAATAAAACTCTCTTTTTATTCAAATAAGAGGGACAAAAATTCCCTTGTGTTTGTTTTGTCCGTTTATTATTTTTTCTTCTGTCATACTAAAAGTGCTGTTGTAACTGATCTCAGTCTCATTCAAACAAAGTATTTTAAAAGTGCTTAGTTTTAATTATGGGAATAGTGCTCTTGACTTTAAGGGAAGCTTTACTGAGCCCTCATTATATAATTTTATTTTTAGAAGCGCATCTCTCAGTATGAATTTACAGTATTCCACTGTGTTCTAATAAGGACTCCACACGTTGCTGGTTTTCAGCTTGCCTCATTTAGATTAATTTATTACTTACAACTTAATGTAATAATGAAATTATTTAGACAATAATAAGTAGCAGTACTTTTCAGCCTTTTCTGATTTGTGAATTCTTATGGGTGTGGATCCCTTGAGAAGCTACACATATGGAGATCATTAAGGAGCATATATGAATTTGCTTTTTCTTTTTTCCCTTTTATGGACCCTTCAGAAGCAGTTCACACAGTGCTCTTTTAGGGGTGGGCCAACAAGTTGAAAGTCACTAAACTAAAGTGTTAAATCTTTGGGGGGGTTTGGTTTGGGCTTTTCTGCTATTTTTTCTCCATGAAGACGGGGAATAATTTAATTTTAACCTATTTGTTCAACAAAACTTACTTTTCTCAGATTCATGCTGATCAGATTTTAAAGAATACCTTCATGGGTGTTTCCTTATCTTGTCCATAAATACCTTGATGTGGACACCACTCTTTCCTCATATCTTTGTTTTCATGGGATTCTGCAAGTGCAGAATTCTGATTGCAGGAGGACCTGCCTGTGTGGAACAGGAATAGGATCAGATCATGGTTCCTACATTTCTATCACCTGCTTGTTTTAATCAGACAAAAATTAATTGTTTATTTCTTAGTATGTTATCTGTGGCCATAAATTGTAACTCTTATCCTTTTAATTTTCATGACAAACTTTCAAAGAGGTTTTTTCCTTTTTTTTTCTTTTTTTCTTTTTAAATAATATGACTTTAAAAGTTTTTTTTTAATATTAGAAGAGCTTAAGATCCATGTTTGTGGATTGTATGTATATATATCCCTGGCATTGTGTAAACATTTTTTAGCAGCAGAGAATTTCTTTTAAACTAGATTTTTGTTTGAGGAACGTTCAGCTAATCCTCTGGCTTCAAAATTGATCATGTTAAACTACTAAAACAGAATTTAAATATTTATGCTACTTGTTCATTAAGTGCAAATAGCGACCCTTCTCACCAGGTATCTGTAGTGAGATTGTCCATACAAGAAACTGCTTCCTACTCCAGTGGAATTCATAATAATAATGTATGTGTTGATGAAAACGTTAACTAATTCCAGTGAATGAACAGCCAAATGAAAGGAAGTAGTCTTCAATGTACTTTTTTCTTGGGAGCTTTTGAAATGATCAGAGTTAATGGCTTGAGTTCTTAATGTTTTACGTATCAGACAGTCCATTTGTTTTTGTTAACTTTGTTTTGTGAATATGTACCATATTAGAGAGTAAATATTTTGAATGGTTGTGTGTTAATCTCCTATGAATAATGAATGAAGACTTTTAAGGTTACAAATTGTCACTTGTATAAGTTTTTGTTTTCTGTTACAGGTTGGGAACGCCACAGTTATCTGTTGTATTAGAAGCAGTTGTGTACACTTCTTATAAAATGCCTTCTGTTTCGATCAATATTTGCATGAGATGAGTGTGTGGGGGTTTCCCTTTAGGGATGTCTGTTTTCTTCAGATTTTACTTACAAGAGTTGAGTTAATAACTGACTGCTTTTACTTTTCAAAGGTACTGCAACAGCCACCTGCAGGTACTTGGCTTTATACCGAAAAAGGAGAGGAAGAAAAAGAATGATCCCATAGAGGAGGTAAAGGTCAGGCATCAGATGGATGCTATGGCCTTCAGTCTGACAGTGCCCAGCCTGGCCTTGAAGATGCCCAATGGGCTGGATGGGATGTCCCTCTCCCCTCCAGGGGCTAGGCTTCCTCTCCACTACCTGGAGGCAGAATTAGAAGACCCCTTTGCTTTCAACGAGGAGGATGATGACCTAAAGAAAGGGGCAACAGTGAGGAAAAAGTTGCAGAGCAAGTTGGCTCAAAACCGGCAGCGCCAGAGAGAGACAGAGATTTTAAAAGTTCGCCAAGAGCACTTTAGCCCCCTTCCTGCACCTTTGCAGCAGCAGCCTCTGCAGCAGCAGCACTCCCATCTGCCACCTTCATCAGCTTCATTAAAGCCGACAGGGCTACCGCAGGGCATAGTCTGCAAGTCACCTCAACCTCCGAACACCAGCCTACCAATGCAGGGAGTGGCACCCACCACACACACTATAGCACAAGCCCGGCAGTTGTCTAACAAGAGACCTCTGCCTCTCCTGCCACCCGCTAGGGCTCCTGTCACGGACCCTCCAAGGACTGATCGGGTCCTCATGAAAGCCACAGCCTTCTCTCCGCACTCATCCTGCATGAGCCGGCTACAGAGACTGGTGAAACTGTGCACTCGAAAACAGCAGCTGGACACTGATCTGTTTCCACATTTAGGTGGGTAGATAATAGATGCACTGCTGCCTTATTTTTTAACCTGAAACCCAAAAGACAAAAGGGGAATGTCTTCCTAGTCCTGTCCTGCATTCGTGTGTGGTCCTTACAAAATAACCCTGAACTAGGTAATCTCTTGGTGTTTTCTTTAGCCCTGTTCTCTACAAGGGAACACCTGGACCCGTCACATATGGTTTATGGCATTTTGGTTGTTTATTTTTCTTAAATGTTCTGTTAACCATTTGAGAAATCAAACTGAAGTGTAGAAAACATTGCTTGGATGATACAGATGTTGTATAGAAGGTTTGCAACTCGAGTAGTAAAGGTGGCACCAGCTGTGCCTACATGAGTGGACAGGGTTAGACTGGAGGTTAGATATGTGACAAGTGCACATTACAAAATGAATGCAAGTAAAAGTTTGGAGATTTGGCTCATCGTTCTCTGCAGATCCAAATTTCTAGTTGACTGGGATAATTGGAGCACAAGAGAATTTTTCTTGACTGGGCCTATTCGTGTACAGAATGTGGATGAACAAAAGCAAAAGACTGCTGCAGGAGGGCAGCACTGTTACAGAAGGTAATCGGAGGGGTGGAGTCTTCTCCACATAGCAGTGCAAGAATAGCCTCCTCCTCACTTATTATCTAGAAACCATAATAATCAATTGTTGCTCGTGAAAATGTAAGTAAGTATAACCAACTTGTTGCTATGGTAGTAGTGCTCTATAAAGCTTTAAAAAAAGGCAGCTGACCTTGTGGCTTATTTGTCTGATTGTGAATACGGACCTAGGTACACCTAGCTGTCCTTGTTATCTCCATCACCCTCCATAGTTACCTCACTTTTCTGTGTAGTTTTAGATTGTACTTTCCTAACAAGTAAAATACTGACAGGGAAAAGGGAAAGAGGAGTCAGTGTGTGCTATTAGAGCAGGAATGCCTTTTATGATGTTTAAAAAAAAAGATTTCCAATAAATCTGGATGTTCTTCATAGAACATCTTATTTGATTGCAAACATCTGTAATTTTTGCTATTTCAATTAACCTTTTTTAAATTTGCTGTTAAGATATGCCCTTTGGCACTCATGGGATAGCTTGACTATTTGTTCGGAAGATAATTAGCATCCCATAGCAGGTCTCCAAAGGACATTGTTCATCAGAAAACTGCTTTGATGGTCCTGTATATAATGCAGGTCTTTTGAGGAATGGCAGCTCCAGAAGCACTTCTAAGTGTCACAGACCCCAGTAGCTTAGAAAGTGATCTGCGTTTTGAAAGACTGTAGAAATATCACTTTCTGTGTTTAATGTTTTACATTCTCAAGTGGTGAAGAGAATACATTTTCCTAAAAAAAGAGGCATATTAAAAAACCTGATTAGACCCATAAATGTACAGTAATGCAGATTGCATAACTGTATGTGTATGCAATGAGAACATTTTGCATTTGGCAAAGTAATGGAATTCACATATTAATTATGTGAGAGTGGAAAATACATTTGTTATTTTTTTCCTAATATGCCTTAATATTAAAAAACAGTTACGCTTGTTCAGAGAATTTCAAGATTTCTTTTTTATGATAGAGTAGCACTAGAGATGACTGCACAGAATCTTTAAAAAGATGCAGCCAGTTTTATGTGTACCTACATCGCAGGCATGTAATTAGATATTAATGCAACTGCAGTCTTCAGTGTGAGTATAGCGGAATCTGGATTAGATTTTATTCCTTCATTTCTGCAGTGCCCCTTAGAAGCAAAACAACTCAACCTCTGATTTTATTTTTAAAATTTGGGTAAATAATTTGTTACATGGTATCAACTGTGGACATCTTTATCCAATGATTAAGTTGTTTTTTCATTCCTTTGTGGAAGGGGCAAGAGTAAAAAAACATTTAAGTTGAAAGTATAATTCTGGCATTTTATCAAGTGTCTTAAGATACCTTAATTTAGTTCAAATGCATATCTTAAAAATAGGAACAAAGAATAGAATTTGCAGGATGCTGAAGTTCCTGAAAAATAGGGTTTCTGATATTTCTGGTTTATGTTAAAGTGTTGCTTCTAAATGGTGAAGGCACTCCTGATGATTGTATTCCAAGTGTGTGTGTGTGTGTGTCTAACTCTGAAAGGATGTGACCAAGTACTGATGCTTTTTCCAAGTTCAAAGCATCTGACTTCAGAATCATCTCAGGTATAGTAGTTTAGTTTACTTTTGGCAAAAATAAAGTGCTCTTTAACTCTATCCCAACTGCTGTTCCATTTTCAAGGAGCACACAAGAGAGTGAAATAACAATGCTGCCTTGTGAATGCAGCTATGGGATTTTATCCCACCTGCTGCAAGGAATTGGCAAGAATTCCACTGGATGTGGGAGACAGAATAGGAAAAACTGCAAAAGATGAAGCTCCAGATAAAATGTTCCACCTGAGAATTTACCGGACACTGTTTCTGGCTGTCCTGTTCAATGATTGTGTTTAGCTTGACTAACTGAGGCTGCTGGTGCATACAATAAGTTGATCCTACTGTATCATCATTAAGCAAAAGCATGCTGCTTAGTAAAAGTGAAGGAGTATTTGCATCTTTCCCTTTAGCTGTCTTTTCATGCTAATGTAGACATTTGGCAGGCAATTACAGAGACTGAGCAGAGGAACATCCTGTGTAGCTGTGCATCTATCTCTCTCCATGCTGCTCTGTCTTACGGTTTTCCTATTCTCCCTGTGCTTTGGCACAGAGCAGGGGTCAGAATATAAACAGAAATGAAAGTGGCCCATTTAGATCATATAGTATTAAAAATTACCAGGCAGTCAGTTCTTCTTAGCAGGGACTTCTCTCTTACCTCATTTCTGAAGATTCCATGTGCTTGGTATGAAAGCTGTAATATTTTTCTGTGGGTTAGAAAGCTGGTGATTTTTTTCCCACTGCTTCTGGATAAAGAAGCCAATAAGGATTTTAAAAGGAGAACTCAAATTTGACAAAAATCAGTGCATTATATTTGCACACTGTAATGAAGCTGTTACTGTGACTTTTCCTGTGTAACTGAGAACATTATACGATTTAATCAAACATAATTATGCTTGTGACTATACTACACATTCATCTTTTGTGCCATAGGTTGCTTAGAGACATATATGAGGTGTATACGCTTTTCATCTAGCTTTCATGTTTTCAATTCCCTTAGGGCTGGATTGGTCTGAGGACAGTGGAGAAGAGTTGGAGGATTCAGAGCAAACCTCCCCTTACCAGGTTGCGTGGTCTATCCGAGAAACCCTTGGCTATGAGAGACATGAGTGAGTATGATGCTTTAGTATTCATGCTGGCCTTGATGGAATAAATCATGCAAATGTGAGCTTCCCTTCAAGTGGAGTCAGTGGAATATAAGCACTTGTTTGAGTGCTTTGCTGAAACAAAGGATTGTTTGAATACCTTGTTGCCTTCTGTCTTAGTTTCTACCTAACTTAGTGTCCTGGTTTTGGCTGGGATAGAGTTAATTTTCTTCCTAGTAGCTGGTACAGTGTGTTTTTGATTTAGTGTGAGAATAATCTTGATAACACACTGATGTTTTAGTTGTTGCTAAGTAGCAGTTGTCCTAAGTTAAGGATTTTTCAGTTCCCCACGCTCTGCCAGCAAGCAGGTGTACAAGAAGCTGGGAGGGAGCATGGCCAGGACAGCTGACCCGAGCTAGCCAAAGGGATATTCCATACCACAGAAGGTCATGCTTAGTATGTAAGTGTATAAGCAGAGCAGGTATTAGCTGCTGGTACAGAAAGGCTTATGGTGTTCTTCATATACTGCTAGGTCATGAATCTGAACTTAAAGCAGGATATGATAATATATGTCTATTAATGTAAATTTTAAGGTGCAAAGTTAAAGCAAAGCATCCCAAGCATAGTATTGTAACGAAACTGAAGCATGTTGATAACAAAAGGAAATAGGTGTCTCAATAAAATTTGACTGTAGTTTCTATAACATGATTCTCTTTCACTATGCAGCTGGACTTTCTGATACAACTCTCTCCCATTTGTTTAATTTTTAAACATCACCCTTAGAGTAATGATGTTAATGAAAGGTTATTTTGTTGTTACATGGAAATTCTGAAACTTACCAGAACTTCTTACCTTCTCTAAAGATTGTCCACAAGGTGAACAACAAAGCTGTATCTCTGTCATCAGGACAGACATGAGGATACTAAATACTGAGAGCCTTCAGTGTATCAGAGCTTATTAGCAGTGTGTAGACTTACCTTTTTTAAAAGAAAGTTTTTTTTCTGTTATGAATGACCATTGTTTTTTAGGGCATCAGCAGTCAGGGACAGACACACAATACATCACAAATATTACTTTTAACTTAAAACGCAATTTTAAAATAAACTGTTTTGGGAAAACATGAACAGACTTTCAGACTTTTAAATCATACATAATTTTCAAAGCGGATATATCTATTAAATAACTTCCCTAACACTCTTCTTTGACATTTGATCTGGTTCTTCCATAAATTCCTATTTTTTGTCAACTTTTGAAGGTCATCTCTGTGTGTTTTATCTTCTATTTGTCTTAACTTCCTTTGGATTCTTCCTACTCTTTTCACATACTGAGAGAAAATAATACCTTGTCTTGACATTTTCTGTTGAATTCTAGCATTTTATGCACTTCAGTTAAACACTGTCTTAACTAATCACGATGGATAAATTTTTGTATGGTCCTGGCTGCTTTTGTACTTCCATCAGCCTGCCCAGTGTTAGCTCTTCAACATCTTTTCTAATTTTGTTCATGAATAAACATTGATACATTCACTTGATGTCAGCCTTCTAAAACTTTAATTCCTATTCCGTAAGCTTGTGTAGAGGTTTTTATTACCTGAAATGTTTCACTTCGACACTTTTGCAATGTGGTCTGTCTGCTGCTGAAGATTAATTAGTTCAGACTATTTCTTGGGTGATTTGATTTGTGAAAATGATTCTGTCTTGCTAATCTGGAGGTGCAGACCAGTGGCTCCTAACTTAGCCAATGACTTGTTATGGCTCTGAATTTTGGAGGCTAATTTTACCAGAAAACCAATGGAGATTGTTTCCCCAAAGCTTTAGATTCTGAAATCACATACCTAAGCTGATGGGAATTTACTTAGTGTTTTTCATAGTAAAATTAAAGCTGTTTGTTCTCTGCTCATTTGTGTCTGATCTTTTGATCCCTGTGTGAAAGGGATAAGTCTCCACCAGCAAACTCCATTTTGTCCTTTTGCATTTGACTATGTGGAAGACAGTGGGAGGGATGCTTCTCAGAACATAGTAGTAAGAGAAAGCGAACAGTTAACTTCTGCATTCTGGGCAGCTTGTTCTCAGCATTTCTGGTTGTATGATTGTGGGGGGAATCCTCTAGCTTCCTGTTGAACTTCTTGTGTGATACTCTAGCTGCTCTTAGACTCTCAAAAATTAACCAGATTGGTTTAAAATTAATGTCTTAACTAATGCATTTTTGAGGTCACTTGCCTTCTGGCCTTTTAATCTGTAAAATTCATATTGTTGCAGTCATCTGTGGAAGCACAGGCCAAATGTTTGCTTTTATTATTCTGTCCTTTAATTTGCAAAATGGGGTTCCTGTGGTTGCAGGATTCCAGGATGCAGCGCTTCGAGGCAGGCACAGAAGTTTGAGTTCAAATAGTGGCGCAGGAGTTGGCAGCAGGCGCAGTGCGGGCAGGGCGGCTGGCAGGGAAGGCTGCTAGGCTGGGAGGAATTGCTTGCAGGAGCAGCGATTCGTGGGGAAAGCAGGGGCTGTTCCCTGCTGCTGATTGATGAAGCTTCCCCCCAGATGATTTGATTACTGGGTCTTGTAGCTTAGAAAGTACTGGAAAACAAATTACTTTAAAACAAAGTAGTTTTTTACTTCCTATGCTGAAATACAGACAAAGTGAGCGTTTCGAGTAGTGAGTTTGAAAAGGGAGCGTGAGGATTGGAGTCCCTCCTCATACCAGCTCACTCAAAGGAGCAAATACCAACACTGTATTGTCAAAGCTGGATTTAATAACTCCCAATAACGAGAAGAACTAAAAGGAAGAGGGGAAGGTTCTTCAAATCCCTCCTTACAGAGGATTTTGAAGTACAGTTGCTAGGGTGTCTCAGAGTAGAGAGCATGTGCTCCTGGTTCCCTGATGGTGCCTTGACTTCTCGTGCTACCCTTTGCTTTTCCTTTCTGCTGCTTTGTGCTGCCTTTGTTTTCTTCATGAACATCCAGCAATAATTCCCCTGATGTTTACACATGACAATCTTAAAGGGAAGGGTTGGGAAGAAGTATTTTGGATTATCAAATGGTTTGCGTGCACTTTCAGAAACCTTTTAAAACATGAACTGCTACACATTAAGTTGAACTTCAGAAGTTATATATGCAGCTTAAGGGAATAAACTAAACAGAAGTTGTTGAACTTACTTATGAAAGGACAACAATAACAGTACCTTTTGGTTTCAGTACTTGCCTAGCAAAAAGAAAAGGAGGTTTTATTGTGATATTTTTAGGTTTCTTTGAACATATAAATAATGTTTTGGTTATTCTTACTGGCCTGGAAACAAAATTCTGAATAAGCTTTTAGAAAATGTTTGCCTCAAAATAAGCCCTTGTCCATTGCAGGCATGATTTCTTTCTATGTCTTGTATATATGTCTTCATCTGCTTTTTAAAAATGATCTCATAAACTGGAGTTCAAAATATTTTAACATAGGATGACTTTTTTCTGTCGATTTCAATGGCAGGGAAGTAAAAAGTCTCAAATATAAAGACATTTGCATTAAAAAAACACTCCTTCCACCCAAAAGAAACACTTTTTTTCCCCAAAGGAATATTCCTGTCTTTTCTTAAAGTTAATTTGTAACCATATTTAAAATTAAATCAGTATGTCTGCAACTTTGTTAAAAAATCTTGGCCCAGATCTAAGACCTTGAACCTACCTATATCTAACTGACCCCATCCCTCTATTCCTGTTTTCTATTAGTACATTGGAAAAATGAAAATTATATTGAGTAGCACACAATTAAATTTTTCTAAACAGGTTGTTTTTCCCAGTAGGCATTCTTTCCTAAGAGATCTTAGAAGTGTTTTTTCTTTTCATTTTCAATGTGAAAATATTTTAAACATTACATATGTTAAATATTTTTTAACAGGTTGTATTTACTGCTAAGCATTTAATTGCAGAGGTTAATTACTTGTAATTTATGCTTCTAGAAAATAATCTGTAATCTGTTGTAACAAACAAAATACATAGTATGGTTGACTTTACATAAAACTTTATAAAAATGTGCATTTGAGTCAAGGCAGCCTTCGTTCCTGCAGAGTTTTTGTGGGCAGCCTTAGGGGAGATGGATGCAGTCTCTTAAATTTGGCCTGCATGTGAATGGAGTAAGTTTCCAGAAAGGAAAGTAGGTCTTAGTCATACTGCTTTTCGCGGACAGCTATTCTGCCTGTGTTTCTGGATCTTACTTACTTTATTTAGTAAGTATCACGGCTGGTATTTTGCACTTTTTCTATCATCAGCTAGTTGTGGTTTGTGCACAGGTTTGGATGTCAGCTCATTGAATCTCACTGGCCAAGCTCTGCAGCCTGAAGCTTGGGAGCTTTTGATTTGCTTCGTTTGTTTGGATGTGTTTTCTTCCACCTGCCCTTTTTTTGTTTTACAGATAGGAAAGTTAGGAGAAAGTTTCTCTGTTCTATAAGGAAAAACTTAAAGGAGAAACTGAGCAAAGTCTGCTTTGCTTAGATTCAGTGTGCGGTCTTTGTTGCTCCATGAACAAAAAAATCATTCTGCAAACTAGTGCTTGTTTGTGGAGGTCTTCTTGGTAGCTTCATGGACCTTGTTGTTTTAACAAGTCCCAGTGATGATTTTATTATGTGTTATGGGTTTGTGTGGCACGGTTTTCTGTGGTAGTGGGGGAGGGGCTGCAGAGGTGGTTCCTGTGAGAAGCTGCTAGAAGCTCCCTTGGCTCCAAAAAGTCAGACCCGCCTCTGGCC
>VYZV01030677.1:196734-210891 GCA_013401275.1 Pandion haliaetus | reverse complement strand
GAATCTTCCCCCTGAGGAAAGGAGCGGCAGAGACAAGGTGTGGCGAGCTGACCCAACCCTCATCCTGTGTTCCCCTGTGCCTCCGGGGGGAGGAGGTAGAAAGCACCGGGAATGGAATTGAGCCGAGAAGGCGGGAGGGGTGGGGGGGAAGGTGTTCTGAGGTTTGGTTTTCCTTCCTAATATCCTTGTTTTTGATTTGATTTGTAGTAAATTAAATGGATTTTGTTTCTTCCCCGAGTTGAGCCTGTCTTTTGCCCGTGACCATAAGTGGGGAGTGATCCCTCCCAGTCCTTGTCTCGACCCACGAGCCTGCTTTGTATTTTCTCCTCATCCCAGCGTGGCCGGGGGGGGGAGTGGGGGGTGAGCAAGAAGCTTCGTGGTGCTTTGTTACTGGCTGGGCTGAAACCAAAACCACGACATTATGTTTCATGATTTTTACTTCATTTAACCAAATGTGTTGACATGGTTTGATGGTCTTGTTGCTATGTGCCTGGACATTCAGAAAGGCAAGATAAATGGAAAAAGGCTTTCTTAAGCAAACAAAGAATTGGATCAGTCCTTTATCTGGTCATTGCTTAGCCCTGGTCTGATTTTTCCCTCAGTACCCATGGAGTTAAATGTGAATTTCTTCTCCATGTCCGTACTGTAACTCAACTTTAAATCTGCAGCAAGGGGAAAGCAGTATCAGCTGCTAGCTGTTGTGCATGTGCATTTGGTTTAGAAAGGAATACACCACCTGGCGGAGTAAAAGGACTTGGAAAAAGTCAGAAGTTTTGGTACTTGTTAGGATTTGACCATCTTCTCCAGCATGACCTTTCTTCAATAAATTTCCACTATGTAGTTCCCCACCCTTGTCCTCTTCATTAATTGCACTTTGATTTAAGAGTTTGTCTCATTTGCTGAGACATTTACAGAAAATAAAGGTTAACAGTATAGATTTCTTTTGAACAGCAGGCTCCAGACATTTAAATGTGTCAGACTTGATGATAAATTGATGTAATCTCTAATAATGACATACTAAGAAGCGTAAGTACCTTTAGGATTCAAAAGGGATCCTGCTCTTACCATTTCTGAAGCATGCCTGCCTGATTTCAGCCTTTGGATTTTTGTGGGGCTAGAAGATAGATGCCAATTTAACAATTCTATTAAAGTGACAAATCAGCTTCCTTGGGAAAAAAATACTTAAGGCCTATTTATTTTTATTTTCCCTCCTTTAGGTCCGATGATGACAATGCAGATGACAGGAGTTCCAGGGTGACCAGACTTTGCACTTACTTTCAGCAGAAATACAAGCACCTCTGCCGCCTGGAGCGGGCAGAATCTCGTCAGAAGAAATGCCGGCATACACTCCGGAAAGCCTTGCTGCAGGCGGCCAGCAGAGAGCCGGAGCGTGCTGGGCAGCTGATACAAGAACTCCGAAGAGCTACATGTGCTCATACCAGGTTAGACCTTCTGCTGTGACTGCAGTCCGGAGTCTGGACAGGGTGGAGATGGGCAGAGTATCCAGCAGCTGAAATGCTGAACTCTGAAACTGTTAGGCATGCACAAGGCAGAAAACCCATGACACATAAATGCCTGTCAGTGGAGTAAAATAAACACGGCATACAGTGTTTTCCATGAAGACAGGCGTTCTCAAGCTTTGTGTTTTAAAATGTGGATTGTTTGTTCAGCAGTATCTGGGCCTAATTTCTTAAATGTCACAAAAGAAGTTAGTGGCCTGCTAAAATTTATTCTTGCTAATTAATCTATGTGTTTTGGCTGCCTTCAGATATCTGGTACTTTACTAAGCCCAGTTCTTCAGAAGGTGTGCAGTCTGGTCTGCAGTTCACTGCTTCAATTCAGATTTCATTTTTCAGAGCTTTTTTTGAAAAGTCTGTACCTCCTGTTAATTATCTTCCCAGCAAATCAAACTTAAGCTCATGGTTTTTGTTAGATTTAACTCAATCTAACATTAAATGAAACTTGGCAACAAAAATAAGTATCTTCTAACAACTCTGAAGGTTACCTTCTGTGGGAATTCTTTCTAGATAATGTCAACATCCCTCCAGCTCTCAGCATACTGAGAGTTGGTTGATTCATATTTGTGCAGAAACAGAGTAAGTCTGAACCAGTGTGTTATGTCGGGGTATCGGTGGCATCTTTTTCTTGTTGTGGTTTTGCTTTACAGGATGTGTGACTCTAGCGGGTAGGATGGCTAACATGAGAGGCAGGCTGGAGTACTGAGAGTATATTCTGGTTATGGGATGCTTTTGTTCCTGGGCAGTGGGCTGTGGTTCATCACAGTTGGAGGGTTTATTGTTGGGGAGGTGGAATGATGCTGAAGAGCTGCTCAGAGGTGTAACGTAGAGGTACATTACTAGTTTACGAAGTTGTGTAAAGGTCTCCAAACTTAAACTACAGCAAACCCTTACCAGAACTGGCAAACTCTTGCTTTTTTTTTTTCCACTATTTTTGCTTTTCATTACCCAAAAAAGATGACGTTGTTTTGGGTAGACTGGCAAAGCCAGGTATGCCTGTCATCACTGCTCCGGTTAATTTAAGTAACCACAGAGTCTTTTCAGTTACGAAATCTTTCACAGGAGTAATATCGCTAACTAAAACTTTGCTCAGTCAAAGTGCAGTCGATGACAGAAATGGCTGACGGAAAACAGTCAGGCTACAGACAGCTTTTTGTCAATCTAGAAAACAACATGTACAGAGGTGAAAGTCAGTCCTGGAATCACCAGCTTTATCTACGTGAAGGTGACAAATGCCTTGAGAGCAGGCTAACACCAAGCGAGCTGTGTAATGCTTGCAGTACTCATCCCCACTGCTGTCTGGTCGCCTGCTTGCAGCTCAGGCTCAAAGCAACGAGGCTGTGCTGAGGAAGCACTCAACTCTGGGCACCTGCTGGTGGATTGGGCTGTAGCATGTTGATGAAGTAGGGCTTTTACCCATGTTGAGCACGCTCAGGCTCTGCCACTCCAGAGCTCAGTCTAAGTTAGAGCACGTGCTTGCATGTAAGCTCTGGGGATGCTCGGCACGTTTTGATTTATGAACAGGCTTGGAAGTGCACTTGACTGCCCATGTAGGCATACCCAATACGTTGTATACTAAAGACTGACCTCATTTTAAGGGTCACCTGTGTTGACACTCACCTACTGCTGTCCTTGGGTCTGTTGCAGGGTGTTGTAATAGTTACATGGGAGTAGCACACAGCACCTCTCATTACAATTAAGGCCCTGTGAAATAAACAATAATCCTGTTACTGCAGTCACACCTTCACCTGTCATTGACATCTATTCTGTATCCCTGTGTAGAGTTAACACCTACCTGGATCATGACACACACACACGTGTGTTAAAATTTTTCATCCTACTGTGCCACGCCACATTCCGTGCAATAGTTGTGCTAAGTAACCACCTGAGACTGGGTTTTTGTCTCTAAACTCTTTTATGCTTTTTTTTCAGCACAAGCCAAGCAAGGCAGAGAGATGCAGAACCAACAACCTGTAGTGGGACTTCGAAGGGAGAACAGTGCACTAACAAGGCCCTTCCATTCACCAGGCATTGTTTTCAGCGTATCCTCTTAACTCTGTTTGGGAGTTGCATTCAGACATGGAAGCTGTTCTGGTTTAAGGTTTTTTGTTTGTTTGTTAGGTTTGTGCATTGACAAATATGTTTTCACAAAGAAATACCTATTTGTTAGTGTCTCATCAGCTACTTCACTTTTAATTTGTCTGTGTGATTTGGGTCTGTAGACAGTGAAGATAAGTAGTTTTCCACTGGTATCTATCATAGTCACATCATTTTACTTTGTAAGCTGCATTTAGTGGGTGCAAGAAGCTTTTACAAAAATGATCATCTTTCCCAGCTGACTTTGTACAAACCACCTGGCTTTCAGCCTCATGGCTTTCATACAGTTCTTGGCAGGTTCCAAGAGACTAACTACTTACGAAGGGTTTATGGGAACAAGTTGTTACACATAGTATAAAAAGATGGCTTACACTGACTAGAAAGATGGAAATCTGATACTTTGCATTGTTTAAAGAAGCAGAATAGAAGGAGTCATAGGATCCATATTCTAGATGAGGAAGAATTCCCAGTGCTCAGGATTTCAAGCAAAGCTTGAAAAAGATGTTAAGAGTCAATGCATGAAGATTGCAGAAAGGAGGGAGAACATTAGATGTGAGGTTTGATTCTGAAGACTATAAACAGGCAGACTTCTGACCTGGAATACTTAAGAATTCTGCAGACTTTGTCTTTTTTGTTTAGCTAAAGTATTGTTGGTGCTTTTGTTGGAGTGACTCGTTTTCTTGGAGCTTTTGGTTTTGGTATTTTAAGTGACTAGCGCTGACCTGTTCCAGTTGCTATCAGACTGCAGCACCTTTTCAGTCTTTTTGGTTTGCAGATGCCTTTTTTGGTTGGTTGGTTTTTGCAGGTCCCTTAAAAATAGTCTGCAGAGCAGTTCAAAACCTCTCTATGAGAGAACACCATGGTGTGCAGCTGTGTTTGGGATTTGCCTCATGATTCTGATTTTTTAATTTTTTTTTTTATTTTTTTTAATTTAAGTGGTGTTGCTTGTTGGCGTGTGTAGAGCAGAGAAGTCAAGACTACCGATTTTGCATTTGTGCCCATTTTTTCGCTCTGCACTTTCTTCTCAATGGAAACAGTGTCTCCTAAAATGAACAGGCTCTTGGTTCTGACCCATTCGTCCAAGTCTGCTGTCCGAACTGTTCTGCAGGTTTTCCATTTTCTTTGTCCTTTCTTTTGTGTTTTAACATTTTCTGAACGTACATAGTGATGGTGAGGTCTAAGAACTGTTCAAGATAGAAGGAGTGCTTCTCATGTTGTTTGAAAAAACACAATGAAATATCTGTTTGATTTGCTGTAAGTCTGGAAACATTTTCACTCCTGCAGGGGATTTTTTCTGAAGGAAATCTCAGCAAGCTTACGTTTGGATTTACTTGACCTTTCTGTCTGATTGCACATCTTTTTTTCAGAGGAGCAGGAAGGATCTTGAAACTTCTTTCTCTGTGCTCTAAAGATAAATGCCAAGAATGTACCTTAAAAGACGGAATTAAGAAATACTCTTTCTTTAATGTTTCAGTATGGATTGTCATTAGTCTGTAAGGAAATAGTCCTGTTGACTACACTGTTCCAACTGCTACTATTGATCTATTGATTAAGACTCCAGGAAGAGGCTTCTTTTTGCTAAGAACTCATTAGTGAAATGGCTGCTTCTATAAAACTATCTCAATATATAATAAAATCATTAAGAGATTCTGCATGAATGCAATTTTTCACTTTAAAAGTTGGGTTTGAGTCTTACCTAGCTTTGAACTGGAATAAGAAAGTTAAGGTACTCATTAAAAATAGCATCTATGGACAGGTAGACTTGAAGACTCTGATCTTCATCAGATTGATAAATCAAAGGGCGTTCCTACATCCTTGCCTCATGTGTTATTCCTGATGCAGAAATGCACAGATATCTTATTGAACCGTTCTCAGCAGCTCTTCTCAAGTTGCACGGCCAAGTTTGCGGATGGTCAACAGTGCTCTGTGCCAGTTTTTGACATTACACACCAGACACCTCTGTGCGAAGAACATGCCAAAAAAATGGTAAGTACAAAGCCAAAACTGTAATTTTTTGTATATTGGGATGATCAGGAGTTTTAACCCCAGTCTTTCTGTGAACTCTTGCTTGACAACTAGCAAGTTTAGGAACCTAAGAGCTCGTTTCCTTAGATTTTTCTTAAGAGGGTAAAACATAGCAAATATTCCCAATTAGTATAAAGTATGTTGTGAAAATGTTTTACATACTTTTGAGGGTATAATAAAGTGCACATGAGAGTATCTTTCACTGGAAGAAATTTGATTCCTCTCTTCAATTGAGAAATAGAAGATCATTGTGAGAGATCCTGTGGTCATTTTATTTGGGCTTACTCCTGGCCGTTGGATCTGTATATAGTACGAGTGTGGTATGGTAAGAACGCTGCATCTCAAGCAGTCTCAGTACATGGAGCCAAAAATATTTTCTAGAGGAAGTGTAGATAGCAATTATAAGCATACAAATAATGTTTTTTGCTGCTTTATTTACCTTTTGGTAATTATTAGAGTTTATCTTTAACCTCTTTCAGGGATCTGTGGATCCCAGAGTAAAAGCAGTGGCCTACTACAAGTTGAGAGAATGCAGAAATTAAGATGATGCCCTCTGCTCTCCTTCTATGCCTCCTATCTTCTAGAGCAAAACTTTTGGGATAATTCACAAACCCACTTCTGTCATGCCCCACCTTCAGGGCATTAAGCATAAAACTGGCTTCTTTTTTTTTTTTTTTCCTTTGTTCTATTGTTGGGTTGTTGTGGGTTTTTTGTTACTGTTTTTGTCCAGCCTTTCCAATACTTGTGAATTATGGAGTTTTCTGGGTTAAAGTGTGAGGGTCTGTGCTACACAGATTTGTATGGGATTTTCCCCCTCTCCCAGGCAAACTTCAGTGTGTCTCTCAGTGTTTACTTCTGTAGGACATACAATCCTCTGCCACTCCCAGTATGATGGCAACTGAAAACTGATGATGGTTTGATTTATTTTTCAGTTAGTCAGTGATTGCTGTTCAAAAGCAATGAGGCCTTAGTTGTTTACCCACATCCTTACCCTAGCCCTACAATATTATTCCCGTTTCCTCAGTGCTGCCCCTCTTTTATGGCAGTGAGTACTTGAGGATGCTAGCTTCAGCTGCTGCACACTATCCCCATTACCGCCACTTCACAACAGTGTTCTTCTTTAATACTTACAAAAATGCTGCTAAAGGTTACAGTTTTGCACTGATTTAGTTAGGGTTTGCTATGGTGACTTTTAAAGTCACACTGCGTGATCTATTTAGCATACCTCATACTTTGGTCCATGTGATTTTTGCCATTGGGATCAATGAGGAAGGAAACGGCGTAATTTTTGTAACCTTGCCTGGGTGTAAGTTAGCAATCTCTCTTGCATTACATGTGAATGTCTGTGCAATGTCCAGGGGGAAAAAGCAAGGAAAATGATACTTGTTCTTAATATGCTCCCATTGGTATTGTTTTATTCCCAAAGGACAATTTCTTGAGAGGGGACAGCTCCCGTAAAGTTCAGCACCAGCAGCAGAGGAAACCCAGGAAAAAAACGAAGCCACCTGCACTTACCAAAAAACACAAGAAGAAGAGAAGGCGAGGCCCACGCCGGCCCCAGAAACCCATTCCTCCTGCAGTGCCCCAAGGGAACCTCACCATGCCTGCCAGTGTCTCACTGCCAGTAGAGATGCCCCACATACGGTCAGTAGTAGCCCTGCCACAGTTTGCCTACTGCTAGCTTGAACGTTGTCAATGAACGCTGTAGAAAGGTGTGACGTTGCTGTGCTGATCAGCATCTTCATGTGACACTTAGAAGAAAAAACCTTAGAGTGGGTCATTTCAGATTTGAGCAATTACTGGTTTGATGGATAAAATGTCTTGTGTCTGATGCTGCATCTTACATATTTATAGTCAGTAGGCTAACTGCAGGCTTCCTAAGGAAATTATCTAAAAGCACTTTTTTCCTAGATGATGGGAAAAAAAATAAAGGTGTGGGGAAACACCCATTATAGATGGATAAGCATTTGTAGTCATTGTTGAACACGAGAGACTAATGGTACTTTTTGTCCAGGAGCCCCTCCACACCAGAGCTGAGTACTGATGAGCTGCCTGATGATATCGCCAATGAAATCACAGACATTCCACATGACTTGGAATTGAATCAGGAGGACTTCTCTGATGTCCTGCCACGGCTGCCCGATGACTTGCAAGATTTTGATTTCTTTGAAGGTACCATTTTATTTTATTTTATTTTATGCTAACGTGAACACAGTCAGTGAACTGAAGAAGTGAGTATTTCTAAAATACGTTTTGAGGGTTGCTTGCTTTCCTACAGAGGTAATAAATTTTAGACAAGGAAGTGTGCATTTGCTCTATTGTTTGTGAGCTCTGAAATAAAGCAGACTTTAAGGAGGCTGATGTGTGTAGTTCTCTGCTTGCTCTTATAATTACTGCTCTGAAAATTCTAATTGGTTTAGTATTTTAATAATTCATTTTATGTTTTTACTGCCTGTCAGTGTTGCAGTTTAATCAAGAGTATTCTCAGTAATGGCATCTTCCTGCCATCGAGTGGGGCTGGAATCACAGTCAATGTTGGCTTTTGATAAAAGGAGAAGAGAGTGAGCATAAAATCTTTAAATACATTTTTGAAACTAGCTTTTGATCAGAACTGTGCCTGAATTAATGGATTCTAAAGCTCAGTAGCTATCACATATAACAAAGAAATTAGAACAGCCCAGAGCTGAGGTATGTGATTTCTTTGGTCATTTTCTGATATGAGGTGACATCAGACCGTGTTTGAGTTGAAATTAACCTAAATTATATTGACTGTCTAAATTTTAGGTCCAGGCTGTAATGTGGTAAGTAGGAGGGAGTTTGTGGACTATTTATGTTACTGCAGCATCGAAGAAAATCTTATTTAAGCGTTTTTACTTTAGGTCTAGTAGATTTGGGAGGCATCTTGTATTGTAGTATGTGGAACAGGAGAGTGGAGAGAGGGAGTTCCATTGAAGAGGAAGGTGCAATTTCTCATTTTTCTTAACCTTGCTTACCTAGTGAAGGCTGGTGAATGACATTTTCTGTGTACCGCAAGCCATTGTGGAAGGTTATCATACAGTGCAGCTCTGTACTGAACTGTCTGTACATCTGCATCCTTAGAGTGCCAGTGCCAGGCTCGCCTGAGGGGAGCGCACTAACTTCTGGTGTCCCTGTTTCTGCAGGTAAAAATGGAGATCTCCTTCCGACTACAGAAGAGGCTGAAGAACTGGAACGGGCCCTACAGGCTGTAACTTCTCTTGAGTGCCTGAGTACCATTGGAGTACTTACACAGACAGATGGTGTACCAGTTCAGGAGCTGTCAGATAGAGGGATAGGGGTGTTCTCTACAGGTGCTGGAGCTCCAGGAATGCAGTCCTTGAGTCGAGAGGTTAACACGGATCTGGGGGAGCTGTTGAATGGGCGTATAGTACATGATAATTTCTCCGGTCTGGAGCTGGATGAGAACTTGCTCCGTTCTGCTACCTTGTCCAACCCACCTACGCCCCTGGCAGGGCAGATCCAGGGGCAATTCTCAGCCCCAGCCAACGTCGGCCTTACTTCTGCCACTCTGATAAACCAGAGTGGCCTTGGGGAGAGAGCCTTCCCAGGACAGTTTCATGGACTTCATGATGGCAGCCATGCCTCCCAGAGGCCCCACCCTGCCCAGCTGCTGAGCAAGGCAGATGACCTGATCACCTCACGACAGCAATACAGCAGTGACCATTCACACTCCTCACCCCATGGAAGCCATTATGATAGTGAGCATGTGCCGTCTCCCTACAGTGACCATATCACATCCCCTCACACCACATCCTTTTCTGGTGATAACTTGGCAGCTACCTTCTCAGCAGAGATGCCCATGATGGCACAGCACTTGCTCCCAACTCAGCTGGATGTGCCACTTAGCGGGGTGGTCAACCCCAGAACTCACTGGGGAAATCTTCCTGTCAATCTTGGGGACCCCTCTCCGTTTAGCAACCTTCTTGGTGCAGATGGACACCTCCTGTCCACCTCCCTGTCCACACCACCTACCACCTCGCACTCAGAGACCACACAGCCTGCCTTCGCCACTGTGACCCCCAACAGCTCCAGTGTGCTTCCGGGGTTACCGCAGACCAGTTTTAGTGGCATGGGTCCTGCCTCCGCTGAACTCATGGCCTCCACCTCCCCTAAACAACAGCTCCCTCAGTTCAGCGCAGCCTTCGGGCACCAGCTGAGCTCCCACAGTGGCATCCCCAAGGACCTGCAGCCCAGCCACAGCTCCATAGCTCCTCCCACGGGCTTCGCAGTGACCGGTGCCACCGCTACCAGTACCAATAATGCATCCGCGCCCTTCACCACCTCCAACTGAGCTTGTCTGCCTGGCTCTGTGCAGGTAGATGGGGGACCTGTGTTTTCTATCTTTCCTTTTTTCCAAATTTTTCTTTATTTTTTTTTCTGTCCTCCCTTCCTTTTTTTTCAGAGGGGGTTGAGAAGAAAACCCCTGCTTCAGTACTGACCAGGGTTAGCCCTCTGTGAACCTTGCTGTAGCGTTCACATGTGCTTGTTAGGCACCGGTGCTCATTTATTGCAGGCAGGTTCACCATTCCCCAATAATTCCTTAAGGATACAGCACAGTTACTGGATGTAATTGATCTTAGCAGTAAGACCTAGAAATGGGAAGATACCTCAGATTACTGATGCATGTTACTGTTTCCTAGGGTTTGGATCAGTGCTTGCCATCCCATTAGCATCTGGTAGAAGGTTTTCCAGTGGGCAGAAGTCTCTTGATTTTTTTTTTCTTTTTTTTTTATTTACCTTTTTTCCAAAGGTAGCATCCGGCATGGAAAACTTGGCTGCACACATTGATTTGAGAATGGTGCACTGAAGTCCTAAATCAAGATCGTGGTTCAAGGATGAGTTTGGCATTTTCTTAAAATAGTCTCTTGACCTCCTCAGTGTGCGTGTGTGTGTTTGGGGTGCAGGGAGCAGCAGTTCCTTTTCTTCTTTTGGTGAAGAAGAGGGAGTTGTCCCCTTGCAGAACTGGTCACTGTTCTTACTGCATGCTGATTCTTGTTTCTTTATTATGATGATTTTTAATTCATTGAGCAGCAAGGGGATCAGTTGACTGGTTGCCCAGAAATCTGAAGGCTGATACGAAGTTAGCCCAGGAAAAAAAAAGAAAGAAAAACAGAAGGATTGAAATAGATCATGAATTAGTGAAGATTCCTGTGCAGAAATTCCCTCCCTTGCTGAATTACTGTGGCCTTGTAGCATGATGATTTGCCTTTTCAAGTGTGGCTTTGTCCAGAACTCCTTGCCGGACAGGCTGACAGGTATTTCCTAGCTGAAACAGGAAGAATTTGATTGGTATTCTGCCCATCCACACAAGTCTAGGTCAGACCCTTTGGTAAGTTTCAAATGGATGCATTTCTCAAATTATGTCTAGCTACTGAGACTTTTTTGGATAGTTTTTCCCCCCCTGGGAGCCATATAGTTTTTTTGATGCTCTTTATGGGAAGCTGAATGTATGTAAGGAACTAGCAGGTACCTATCAGCAGTCATGGCTAACCAAAAGAGAAATCACTGAAGCAAAATAGAGAGGCAAGAATTCCTTCTGTCTTCAGGACAGTTTTGCTTTTACTGCCCACCTGCTAAAGATAGTATTCAGACTCTTTGGTAGTAATTTCAGTTCTTAAAAAAAGGAGTCCGCTAGCTTTTAGATTTTTTTTTTTTAAATTTTATTTGATGTTTTTTAATCCAAGAGAGAACAGCAGAAATTCTGAGGTGTTTACTTGCATCTCTTTATCAGGAAGGGAAAAAAGGAATTTGCTTGTGAATTTATAGGGCTCGAACTTGCTACTGTACGCTGACTTTGACTGTAAAAGTAGCTCCTACTTATTATAACAAGTCTCTACTCTTCTTGTTTTGTTTCTGACATGCAGATGAGAGAGAATAGAAAATCCCACATTTCAGTCTCTTACTGTAGAAGACAGATTTCATTCTACCTTGCAGTAAAAATGTCCTACCTGCATGTATTCTAGTCTAATTCAGGAAATTAAGAGATACCAAGCACATGTAATAGGGAGGCTTAATAAATTGTTTGAGCAAGGGATCATCGAACAAAGTTCAGTTGCTATAGAAATTGATTTTGTTAGCAGTCAGGCCCTCACCAAAATCTCTGGCCCAAACCTCTCCTTTCGTCTTGCTAAGGAACAGAATTTAAATGGGATAGGTCTTGTGTCTTCTTACTATCATAGCAATCATACTATCCCTCTTTTATTGAAAGATTTGTCCTTCGTAAATATAAAGGAGTATGAATGATGCATATGTCCTTTTCTGAAATTGCAAGTGTATGTGGGTGGAGGAAACAAATTCTTTTCATGCTTCTGTTGTTATGAAGTCCTTATTTCATACTTGGTAAAATAGATCTTAATAATATAAGCCGAATATTTTTAAGTGGTGATTTAAATATGTTTGTAACATTTAAATGTTTTTAAATCATGTAAAAAGTTCAATTGAAGCCTATGAAATCCTGCTTGTGATTGTCCTGCTGATTGAGGAATGCCCAGTGGTATTGTGAAATGAGGCAAATCTGACAAGGCATTTATTTATTTTTGTATTATGTTCCCCATACTTTGTTGAGGAGACAGCTGTTTGATTTGCAAATGATTTTTGTTGTGTCCGTATACCTTCTTCAATGTGTTTGGATGACTGGCTGAAAAAGTGGAGAACTAGTATACCAAATAGTTAATTCTTTAATCTGCTTGTGTATTCATGTCATTTTAGAGGATGTTAATTTCTATAAATTGGTTTCAGGACTTTGGTCTTGAAATCATTCTTGTGCCCATCAAACTTTTTAATGAAGCTGTGGCTACTGCAGAGTATGTTTGCCCCACGTCACATTTCTCTTTCTTAGCAAATGCCAGGGGGGAAGGGAAGAGAGGAACTGAGAGCCAAGTTCTGCTTGGTCACGTTGGTATAAATTACAGAGGAGCTCTTTAGCCTAAGGTCACAGTGAGTTTCTACTGGTCTATCTCAGAACAGAATCCAGCTCCTAATCTCAGCATTGATTTAGATAGGGAATTTCAAAAGCTGTCAAAGCTATGCAGGTCCATAATTCCCATTTGAAATCAGTGGCTGTTACGTACCTCCATTCCTTTAAGGCAGCCTAGGATATTGACTCTCTTCCCCCACTTAAATTTCAATTTTTGTATATCCCTTGATGACTCTTCCCTGAAAAGTGACTACGTAACATTTTTCAATGAGCAAACTAAGTTTGCAATAAAGCTGCACTTTTAAAAATAAACTTCAGTTTGTATACATTTGAAATAGGAATCCCTCTGTCCTGTCTGACACAGAGTTCTGAAATAGGCCACCACTCTTGCCTTTGTCTGGTTCACCTCCCGTTTTTTCACTGCCGTTGACTTCATGGTTACAGCCTACCAAGCAGTTATGGGTCTTGATATTAGCTTTACAAGGTGGATCATTCCAGGTGGGCTTCTACACCCACACAACCTGTTGACTATAGTGAATTGGTGTCTTACTGTTGGATGTGAGAGAGATCCAGTCTGAGACATATGTGCAGCCAGAGATGTTTCACACCTCTTCTTCTGGGAGATACTGCAGGTCTGGTTAAGGTAGTCCTCAAGGCTGTTATTTGTGTCGTTCCTGAGTAGAATCCATGCTCTCTCGCAAAGGTTTTTGAGTATCATCTCCTCATATAGCAGTTAGCACTCATCACCCTTTCGCCAAAGAGCCAGTGTAGCAATTGCAGTCCATTGATGATATGAGATGGTCGATACCTGTTGTGCCCTTGACATGTTAACAAATGGAATAAAGCTAGTTGAACCTAGAAGTGAATCTCTTTATATAATATTTGAGTTTTAAAGAATTAAAAAAAAAATTAGAATAAAATACCAGTAACTTTGTTTTTCAAAATAATAGCACCTCAATTAGTCTTTGTACAAAAGTACTTAACACAAGATGAACTTTGACAGCGTACAGAGGCTCATCAGGAACAGCCTCATGCTGGCATTGTATGTTAAGGCATTCTGTAAGACACGCTTTGATGTTTCCTTTCACTTGGGAAGACTTTACACCAACTTTGAGGGGAGCCATATGCACTTAGGTATCTCAAAGTTGATTTGTTCTTTGGCCTCATAATTACTATGACATAGGAAGATGTATGTACGATGCAAGAAGATGGCCTCATTTTGTCTCCTCCTGCCTTCCAGTTTCTACAAGTTCTTCCTTAGTTGCCTTCTCGTTGGTAGCATGCTTCTCTTCATGGTTAGGCACCAAGGCTTTAATTCGATAATGCTGAGAGGTAGCACAGTTGCAGGTCTGCTTCAGGCACTGTGGAGGAGACAGCAACAGCTAGATTTCCTACTTCATTCAGCAGGGTAGTGAAATGAGGATTTGCAGTTCTCATTTGGAAAACATTGGAAAGCCCGGAGAAGCTTATCACCTGCTAGGCAAAAATCAGAGATGGTATTGGAAGTACAAATGCAAGGAAAGAAATGTTAAAGGGGAGTCATCCGTAATAGCAAAGAGAAGC
>VYZV01030677.1:160437-196727 GCA_013401275.1 Pandion haliaetus | reverse complement strand
TTTAGTTTTGAGAGGGGGATGGGTATTGAAAAATTGGGAAGTTCTGTAGTGAGCTGTTAGGCACAGTGTGATGCCACTGGCTTCAGGGGCATGGCCAAGGCAAAGGGCCTAGGATTGAACCTGCAAATCAGTAGCCAAATTCGGTTTGAAGCTTCATTTTGCTGTAACCGCATCTAAATGCGGTCTGGGATTGAATCTGCTTGCCAGGAAAGAAGAGTCTCACAAAGGAGTACAATAAACAGTGGACCGGTGCCTTCCCTGAGAAGCTGGCCCTGGTGGTTACGTACAGGCGTTGTTAGTCTGCTTCTGAGCTCCGGCTCCAGCCTGAGCTCCGGCTCCAGCCCGAGCTCCTGCAGCATCGCGGCTGCTGCGTTTCCCTGTAGGCACGGGCAAGGCTCCACGGGTATTTCTCTCTGACTTTGTGCTGCGGCGAGCTGAGTCCACTGGTGAATTCTCCAACAGTATGAGCCTTCGGACAGGGAGGAGGGAAAAATTTTTAGAAGAGCCAGCTACCTGTAGTTGAATCTTTCAAGACTAGTAGGGCGCAGGGAAGGTGGCGGGAGGTGCTTTCAGCAGGCAAACAACAGAAAACTTACCTGCAGTGGTCTTCTGCAGTGAGGTGTTTGGATGGGTGTCTGCATAGCTTCCCTGGTGGGTTGTTTACTTTGGTTTTGTATTTTTACCGTTACATGTGAAGGAGTCTCCTGTGCAGGCCTGTTGCAAGGGCCAGTGGTGGTGGAAATGTTAATTGAAGGAATAGTTTTGGGTTAATGTGCTGACCAGATCTTCAGGTTTTTCTGATCTTCTGGGTCACATTTCAGAAGGTGGTGTGGGGTGTTTCTCATACCTCCTTTATTTCCTTTCTCTCTACATTCTTCATCATTCTTTATTCTCCCATTCTCAGATACTTATCCAATGTAAGTGATGCCAACCGGTAAGTCTTTGGTGGTCCTGAGCGAATCTGACTGTAAAATGAAAAGGAGGAGAGATTCCTGCAATTCATAATGTACATTTTTGGATGCTAGAATGATAGTGCAATAGATCAAAGTATTTCTCAGATCAGTGAGTTAGATGATGTTTCACAGCAGGCTAATATGTCACGAACTAGATGCTGAGGGTACAACATTGATCATGGGAGCGCACAGGCTAGCAGTGAATGTGGAGGCATTTTTAACAAGAGTTTACCTTCTCACAATTTCCTCTTCTTTTGAGAAGTGCATCAGTAGAAAGTCATGAAGAAAAGTTAAAATTGTTCTTTTCCATAACCACAAGCCCAAATAAAAGTAAGGAGGATTGGTGGAAAAATCTACATTCATGTCTACTAAACTTCAGCTTGGACTTTAGGAAAGGTCTGGTCATGAGAGACCTGAGCCCTATCAGTTAAGTTTCGGTTTTGTCTTTAAAACTAGACAAAACCACTGTTGTTGGGAAAGAAAAGTTTTGTGGAGGAGAAGGAGTTACAAAAGATGTGTCTTAGAACAATTTTCTCACTCGTGTCTTCAGCCTTTTTAAAAAAAACCAATAGTGAATGTTTTAGGAGCTTTTCCCTTTGCTGTTCTGCTACTTCTCATGGTTGTTGGGTTCCTTGCTTTCCCCTGTTTTATTCTGCTTTCACTTACTCCTTCCCTGGCTACTGTGGAATAAGGTAGCGGAAGCATGAAAGGAGAAAGTGGGCTTGGCCGTAGATTGACAGCAATAGTTGGCGAAGGCTTTCTTTTCCTGTCTCCTTGAAGTAAGTGTTGGCGCCTTTTCAGTCTACTCTGGCTCATAGAATTCAGTTTGGAAGTGAACAGGATGAAACTTGGTCTTTTGACCTTGAAACTGTACTTACTTGGTGTAGAAAAATGCATTCTTCCTACTCCTTCCCCTTGCTAGTCCCCCAAACACACACACAGTGAGATGTCCGGTGTACCTGTGTATCGACCACATACACGTGTCGAACTTGGTCCAGTAATGCTAATGTTTTACCTGCTTTCTGTCGTCAGCCGATGCCCACAGGGGTGAACTCTGGATAGGGAACATTCCCAGATATCCTCTGGAAAACTTAAACTTTGGTGCAGATTGCTCTGATGTAGCTAACTGCGATGGTGTTGGCTTCCACCTTGGAGTGGACAGATTTACCCTGAAATAATTCTCCAACCTGCGTCTTAAACAGTATAGTTTGTTCCGGTGCAAATAGATTCGTTCTGAAGTGATGGACAGTTCAATTCTCATGCAAAATAGCTACATCCTACCAGAAGGGGTTGAACCAGTTTCTCTGAACAGTGATGACCTTCACTGTACAGTTTTGGGTATGTCTCAGGGATTCCTTGTGGAAATAAGGGCAGTTAACAAAAAAAGTAAATAGTTTTAAAAGTAAATAATAATTTAAGGTAGAGCGTCACCTAAGTGAGAGCGCAAGAAGGAGAAATCTTTGTTCAGTTTTATAGTCCACGGTGTCTGGCTTAGGGACTCTTTCTCTTCTCGGGGCTCTCATCTCAAGTTCAGCATACAGAATCTTTTTCATCACGCTCAGCTTTAAACTTTTTATTTAAAGATACCCTTCCCCAATGAGCTTTCAGAATACTTATTGTAGATTTTAAGAGAAATGGTATATTAATTTATGCTATTAACATCACCTCATAAATTATAAGTTTTATACTAAAGCTGTATTGAGTGTAATGAATTATGTTGCATATGTGTTTTTAATAGCTATAAAATTATATACAAGCTTTTTTGGAGAAACAAACTAGTGAAGCACCTTTTTACACTGGATCTTTGCCGTGTCAAGGTGTACAGCTATTCTTTGCTACCTTGCAGATATCTATATCTATATATAGATATATATATATAAATAAAATAAAATGGTATCCTGTATCAACAAGCATAGAACTCTTTTTAACCCTTATATTACTGTTCCTGTAACTCTTTTTAAATTTTATTTTGAGTGTTACATTCTGCAATAATTTATCCGTGGTTTGTACCTATGATTAGAAATTTAGTTACAGGGTAAATAGATCAAATTTAAAAAGTCCAACTGGAAGCTGGAAGTCGTGAACCAATTTTGTAAGACCTTTTCTTTTTTTAATGTATTTATTTCCAGTTAGCTCTGCGAGTTGGAATTTGAAAAGTCAGAACATTAGGAATCTACAGTGTCTTATTCAGGAATTTTTCCCCTCCTTTCCTCACAAAGGAATTCCCACTGTGACTTATAAATAGAATTAGACTGCTTGTGTGCATGTATGTATTATATATACACACAAAAAATATGCATTGGGGGGGGATGTATGTGCGATACGAATGTGTATATTGTATGTAGGTCATAGTTTTGTAAAGAGAAAAGTAGTCGAGAGGTGATGGAATGTATTGTAGAAACGTGATTATTTAGTAGGGGGTTGTTATGTCCTCACTGTTGTATAAATAACTGAAACTCTCTACTACATAATCTTCTGTTATAAGGCTAACTCTGATATCATGTCAATTTTACTGTTTTTTAAATGAGTTGCATTGAGCCCTGTTTAAAATGCCATGAAAATACCAAGCTCCCAAAGACAGCCTTTAAATAAAACAAATGGGGGAGGAGGAGAGACGGGAGAAATGAGTGATGTTTTTCAGGAGAAACTGAGATGGGAAGGTTTGCATTCGGTGGGATGGGGAGGCGTGGGAATTGCTGTAACTTTGCAAATTAATACCCGAATCTCCTCTGGTCTGACTTGGAAAATGTTGTCAATCAGTGTACTTGTGTTTTCAAATTAGGTTGTAGGGGGTGCTGTTTGTGGAGTGATCTCCATTCTGTGAAAGGATCTTGTCTTCATAGTAGATTCTTTTCTTTCCTTTCTTCACATACATTAATTTTGCCCCCAATCTGCTGTTGTGGGATTGCAGAACAAAATACATTTTCAAACCAGGGAGTTTCACTTGTGCTGTGAAATTCTGAATTTAATTATGGCCACTTAACCTTTTTTTTTCCCCATAATTGGAGAAGGAAGGTATCTTTGTGGGAGTTCTCACTTGAAATTGTGAGAAGTCAGAAACATTCTTACAGATTGGCTTACTCTTCATACTGCTCTATTTAGGCTGGAGAAAGTAACCTAATTGCTACTTATTCATACAGTATCACTTTTAATGATGATGATCCTGGTGACTTTAAAAATCTGTTTAAAAAAACAGAGTTTCCAGTATTGCACAGACATTTGAATTTTTTGAAGGCTTTTTTTAAGCAGTTGCAAATCAAAACTTAATTTTCAAAAATTTGTTTTTATATCCCCCTCCCTACCAGTGTGTTGATAAGCCCCCAAAGCATCTCTCCCCCTTTCCCGCTCTCCACAATTCGTTTCTGGCACAGATGCATACAAGTGAAAGGGCAGGGAGGTGGAAGTTGTCAGAGGCCTTTCCTTCTGCTTGTTTGGTGGTAATGGAAGCTAGCAGCATAAATCTTTATGCCTTTATGGGGAAGAATAGACCCATTTTTGTGTATACCTGTACAGAGAGATATATCTGTATATGAGATGTTGGTAGCACTTTGCTGAATGTGGACTTGCCCTCATGATGTACAATAAATACATATGGATGCAATCAACTAAATCTATATATACATGCATACAGATGTATAGATGGAATATGCGTTGTATCACACACATGTGCATTAGTCATAACACGAGTAAGTGTGTGAGCTAAAGAGAGAGACTATCCACTTAACCGATGTGTAACAGGTAAGCACTTGTGCCAAACAAGGCTGTTTTAATTCTTCGGAGGGATTTGGATTATGTCAGTGACTGATCTGAGCTTGGTCACCGCTGATTTGTGTTACCTCAGCCCTCACAGTGGAGTTTCCTTGGTACGTTTCTGCTTTTGTTTATTCTGTATTAATACTCGTTGAGGCCTCTTGCAATGCCGACCTCTTCTGCTTCTCTGCTCCCTTGCCTCCATTCCAGCTCCTCCTTGTCCCTGCATCTCTACAGTTTGTCTTGCTAGCAGCAATCAGCTTTAATGGCCCAATCCAGCTCTGCTTGCCCATTAGGGAAATTGTCTTGGTGACTGTTAGTGGCAGCTGAATTGGGCCCTGAGCACTTGCTTGAACATGCCGAATTTCCCAGCTATTCAATTGTGCTTGAGTACGACTGATTGATTTGCAGATGACCACAGACTTTTCTTGGAACCTGATGCAAAGCTTCCTAGCATATTAAATGGTTAACCCAGCATCGTATTTGAGAGGTAAACGTTCAAAATGCAAAAAATGCACCCACCAAACACTGTTCTCGATTTTCAGCCCCAGAGAGAAAAAGGGAGTTTGGTTTGTGTTTCCCACAATGCAGGCAGTAAGCAGAAGGCAGCCCTGTGCGCTGTTCGGAGCAGCGGGGTTGTCATCAAACCTATCAAGAGAAACACAGCTTGTTACATTTTATCATGAAACAGATTTTAAAACCAGCTGCAGAGTTGACCATTAACATGCTAGCACTTCGCTTCTAATTGTGTATCGAATTATCTTGCTCATGCAAATAAATTGTGGTTTTAAGTATTATTTTTTTTTTCTGTTTTCTGGCTAAATGGAGCCTTTATATCCTTTTAGCAGAAAGCAGCTGTCGGAGACCTGCTCAGTCACATTTAAGCACTGTTGAAACTCCTGGCTAGCTTAGGCTTCAGTTTCAATGGAGAATGCTGCTCCAGTTCTGTCCTAGAGCCGCACCGCATTCCACATTTTCAGTATGGATATGGCATGATTTTTCTTGGCCTCAATTCAGCCATGGAATTTTGTCTTCCTTGCATTGCTATTAGAAAAAGGTAACTCGTGTCCTGTTCCATCTGAGCTTTCATGCAATCATACATGACGATTTCTATAATACATATGTTTGGGCGTGTGTATGGGTATGTCTGTGTACTGTGTGTGTATAATACATATTTATATGCACACATATATTACGCTATTTCAGTTTATGTATGTGGAGAATGTACCTGTTGGTTCTCTCCCAATATATACTCATGCATACGTATATTAAATATGTATATAGAGTGTAGATGTCCTGCATATACATGTGTATATGTTATGAACCTTGGTTGGCAATTTTTTTCTCACTTTTTGCAAATCGCTGTCCCTTATGACATATTTTCACTGAAGCTGCATTATATAGAAGAAATTGAGAAATGTGTTATCAAAGTTTTATTTTAAAAAGGAGACTCTTAATTACGTAAAGCCATTTGTAATTGTCCTGAATTTTTACTAGAAGGGTTGTTATTTAAAAAAAAAGAAAAGGAAAAAAAAAAAAGAAAAAAGAGAAAACAAAAAACCAAAAGCAAGCAGACAAGCCCTTACTCCCGCCTTCACTTAGATGGACGTAAGAAAGGAATGGAAACGCAAGTTCCAAAGTACTTATTTCCTTCAGAGGTTTCTGCGGGGTACGGTAATCGCATTCTGCCCCTTCCCCCCTTTTGTCCAGTTATAATTAATGATTCACGGTTTCTTTTACACAGCTTTTTCCCTTGTTACTTTACTTTTGTAAATCATTGTTCACCTCCTACATTCAGTAGTACTGATACACTAAGGAGATTTCATGTCCTTCTGTCCTTTTCAGGAGAAATACCAGTGCATCACTATTGTGTTACACTTTAACATACTTTGTGGAGGATGGATGTTTTTATTGAAGATGTCTGTAACAAGTCTTTAACTTATTTAATGTGAGAAGCCTTCATTGGAATCTTATCATTTGTTTGTTTCCAACGAGTTTCTGCAACTGTTTTTTCACTAACATATTAAGTAGTTCCCTTCTTATTTGATGCCTGAGGTTTGGGTTTATTGTTGTGGGTTTGGGTTTTTTTTTCCCTCCAATTCCCCAAAATGTTTATCTGCAAGTGGAGCAAAACAGATGTCAGAATCTCGACCAATATCCTTTTTGCAGTTAAGGTTAAGTATCTTTATCCTAGATTTAATAGAAGAGAAGGTGGCAAATGGACAATCTGAAGTGCTTAGAGGGTACGCTCACTCTTTTTGAGGCTGTCTCAGAGAAGTTTGTGTTTGGTGTCATTTTAAAGGTAGCTTGATCACACTTTGATATCAGAAACAGCCTTGTAACAAAGAGCCTCGTACACTTGTTTGGCCACTAGAGTTTAAAATGTAAACAAGTTGCAGTGGGAAAGCAAAGGTGGGGCAGAGTACTTTGAACCAGTGAATTGTAGCTTGCAAACATACCTGATTTTGAAGTAACTGCATGGTAGCAAGGATTAGCGGTCTCTTACACCCCTTCCTTCTTCCCTCTCATCCCTGACACATGTGTTCAGCATACCGTACATTGGGAAAAATAAGCAACTTACTCCAGCAAAGCTAAATCCACTTAATGACTGCTTAAAGGGAACATACAAACTGGCATTGCTGCATCCCGTCTCATGATATTAGCTGGAAGACTAGCTAATACGCACAAAAAGCCCGGTCCAGGTTGCTTCTGCGGATGTGTCGCTTTTGGAGAGTGCGGTGCATGGGGATGCCAGAGAAGAAGGGTCGCTTCCTACGGGGTCCCCAGCAGCGATAGCAACTCACGCTACTGCTTCTAGTGCTGGAGGCTCACGGACAGCATTCCAGGGGCGGGTAGGAAAGCTCGCGTTTGTACTTTCCCTTTAAATAGGAAAGGTTGGCTCACATGTTCCTCATACTTCTCAATGAATGTACTGTATTACCATTTAAAAAAAAAAAATCAATGAAATGATAATAGATTGGTCTCCTTTTGTTATCTGGTCCTTGTTTAATTTGTTTAAGGGTTTTTGTATACAAAAGTTTACATTTTTATGTATATTTTTCTTGTGTAAAAACTGATGTAATATGTGTATAAAACACTGTATGTATTATCTGTATATAGTGTGACAAAATGATTTTCTTTCTTTCTTTTGGATGTATTAATAAATCTTGCTGTGAAGTAGCCGTGTTTACTATGATGAAACCCTCTTCTCCAAGCCATTTTGCTAAGTCCGAGATGTATGAATATTGCCCAGGCTGAAATCTAATCCATAAAGTCATTTCTTTTTTCTTTTAAAACATATCCTAAGTACAGTTATTAAACTGTCCTTTGCTTAGATAGCTGTAGAGTCTGATTCTGGTCTTGCTTATTCTCTATTGCTTTCTAATGACATTAGCTAATTAGTTTTGCAAACAAACTGGGGTCTTCAATCTCAGTCCTGATTCTAATTATAGTGCTTTCTAGCTCTGGATCACTGGCCTGGAAACCAGATCCTCTTCATCTTGTTTTCTGGTTTCAGTTTGCAGAACTGTACTTGAAATATAATTTAAGGAGTATAGAATAGAATTTTGTCTTCTATGTTGTTATGTTTTCTGAGATTTCAAAAATATATACCTGCTTCATTACCAAAACTGGTAAGTCGGAGTTTGGCGTTATTTTGAAGAGGATGAGAAATGATGGTTGCTGAGGTGCTGCGGGGCCCCAGTCGCCCCTTGGGCAGGATTGTGAGGCCAGCGCGTGCATGTGGTGACTACCTGGATTGGCCAGACGCTGGGAATCGCCACTGCTTTGTTCGGACACAGACAGCAGCACACTGGGGGAAAGCTGCCGTTCCTGCCACCTCGCTGTGGCTGGTGTGAACTAGCCTGCCTCGGCTGGCACTAACCTGCCAGTGCCAGGTTTGCTCTCCGAGAGCGGCTTTTCCCCAGCGGCTTGAAGGATGTCCTCTCTTTAGACAGAGCTCCACCTTGGACACCTTGCAGTAAGCGGATGGCTGCTGCACCTTCCTCTCACCATTTGTTTTGTGAAGTCTTCCCCTTTGCTTTCTGACATGGGGGTGCGTGCGTCAACTTTGCTAGTCTCCATCTCCAGTGTGTTTGAGGTTGTGACTTGCAAGGGAAAAGCAGTCATGTCCTAGGTGAGACCGTCTTGCAGGCTCTGTTTTTCATAAGCGGGCTTGCTTAATGCTGCCCTGATCATCAGAGTAACTATCAGCAGAGATTGATGAGAAGGGAATTCAGTAATTTGACTTTTCTTTTTAATGAACAGTGGCCCAGCCATTCTAGACAGTGTAATTAGAGCAGCCTTTCACAGTGCCTGGTTGCAATTCAGGCCGAGGGGTAAGCAGTGTCAGTGAATGATGTAGTCTTCTATGCTAACACATGCTGCAAAGGTTTCGTGGCAAAGGATGAAACTGGTTTGTGCTTTAATACCTTGCCTTCCCGAGAGATGGGAGTACGCTGAAAGTGCCACCTCCAGACATTTGTCAAGACAGTGATGATGGAAAAGATCAGATGCTTAAAGTAAACAAAAGGACAGTGCAGCAGCGTAAGTTCAGTGCAATATGTCTGGAGAAAATCTACCCCAAGCTTGCCCATTCTAGGGAATTTTCCAGGTTATGGGCCTGAGGCGTTTGGACACTGTGGGAGTAATAGTGATGAGGCAGTTCTTGGCGGCTGTTGGTGCAATTCTGGCGTGCGTGTGGATGTTGCAAAGCTGATCCTTCAAAGTGCTTCTATCTCAAGTAGCACTCAAAATGGTGAGAGCTGGAAGAATTGATTCTTGCGGAGAAAATAGTTGTTAAAAATCTGCTTTTAACAAACCAGCAAAAGTAAGTTGCTATTTGGTGTAAGATTTGAGGCCGCAATGAGGAGCGAAGAGGTGGAAGGTAGGAAAGTGGGGGTTCTTCCCCGGGCCTGACTCGCTGGCAGAAGCAGGGTTGCCTGGTCTGGTCCCCAGCTGGGCGTTCTCCAGGGTGGGCTTGATGTGTGGTGGGCTGAAAGTCCTCTGCTGACTAAGGCAGAGACCAACTGAATCACCTGGGGTGTTTTTTCCAGCATTTCCATGAACAACAAAGGAATGCTGCTCTTAGAAACTGATTGCCTGGCTCTGTCTGAAACTACAAATGTAAACAACCAGTCATTGTTCTAGTGCCACATTTCAAAACACAAATAGGTTTTGTTTGAAGTATCAATTCAGGAAGAATGTGGCACATCTTTGTATTTTAACAGTCCTCTCCAGCTCCAATAGTAGCCTTTTAATAGTTGGCAATTATTTTCTCAGGAAAGCTCATTTAGTTTGTACTTGAAAAGCAGGTGACACTTTGTTATGAGAGCAAGTGTTGCTCTCCTATTTGTGAAGCAATTGGAAGGAGAATCCTTTATTGAATTAAACTAAACCTCTCTCTCCCCCTCCATAGGCAAGCGTCTCCTCTGCAGAAAATAATGGGGGCCATCTTCCATCTTCCCTCCTGGAGCCTACACCCCAAGCTGTCAGGTCTGATTTGGATATACAGGATGCTTGTTTTAAGGGGCTAAGAGGTGATTGTTGTGTTTAGTGGCATGAGGTTCAGCCTGGGAATGGCTGCCTTGTTTTACTGCTATTGCGAATTTATGACTTGCGGAAGGTGCCAGGGAAGAGCCTTGGTACCACTGAATCTAGTAAGAAGATTGAAGTGGTGTGCTAAAAATGTCCCTGAAAGCAAAGCAGCTTTGATATCCAGATGCATTCTTGTGCTTCTGTAGGGGAACAGTGGTACAAACTTTCTACGCCTGCATCCAGTAACTCCCTTGACAGACGTCATTAGGACCAAGAGGCTTGCGTGTCTTCACAGACGTCCTTAGGACCAAGAGGCTTGCGTGTCCTGATCGCCTCCTCACATCTCACTTGCCATTGCTGATGTAGCCACCCGTGTGGAGGAGTCCTGTAACGTGAAGTCAGTCTGGCTCTGATGCCTGTTTCTGCTCAGCTTGTGCACCAGCTTCAGGTTCTTGCCTGTTTAAATTTAAAATTTTAAAGCCTTTGCTTTCATGCTGTGCAACTCTTGGTGGAAGAAACCCCCTGTAACCAGCCAGCAACTGTCCCAAGGGGCTCTTGCAAATCTGATCTGTGGGGGCCTCTGCTGTGATGCCTACCAGGTAGCTGATGCTGGTTAGGCTGCTGATACAGATGTAAACGCTGCCACTCTGACCAGTATTTTCTCCCAGCTCCCTTGTGTTCTGCAAGCCCACGTTTCCTGGGAATGTGTCACAGACTTCAGCCGCTTCCAGCTTCCCCGTTGCAGCCATGCTGGATGCAGTAGTGGCCCTTTGCAGCAGGAGAGAGAGTGCTGTGGTGAGAGGGAGGGGAGAGGGTCTTCCCAGCTGCAGGCTGGTGCTGTGAGCCTGGGCTGTGACCACAGGGAGGGCAGTAAGGCTTGCGAGGAGCATAGTTGGCGTCTGACGCAGCACCCTCCCCTGTCCATATAGTCCTTCATCAGAGCATCTGTGCGGTACTTGGTACAACCAGGGCATGGCTCATTCTAAAAAGAACTTCACCGATGGAAAAAAAAAATAATCTTGGTTTCTCTTGGGTTTTGAGTGTGTTGGAGCATTTTTCTTCAAGCTGTGGCTTTCTTGCACCCGAGGCTTTGCACGTGCTGAGAGTGGCAGTGCTCATGAAGAAATGCATTGGGCCCAAACTCCAGCTGAAGGGGTAGCAGCAACTCTGCCTCACCCAGCATGTGCCAAAGCATCGGCAAGAATAGAGAGGCTGATTTATGCCAGATTTGGACCAGCACTGCCAAAGTTTGATTTTGAGCTGTGTGTCTCAGTTACAGTACTGCCACATCAGCAGAGTGGGTCTGTGTTTGTGCCAGTGGAATGTGTGCAGAACTGGACCCTGGAAGTGCTCACAGATACTTTCTGAAGTTGACTATTGTCACCATTTCTACACAGGGCACGTGGAACACGGTTACAGCTTCCCTGTGTCTCTCCATGGTGGTGCTGACCCCTTCCAGTGCTGGGAAAGCTGCCTGAGTCCGGGGGCCTTGGAAGTTTCTACAAGCAGTTTTGGGGAGGTCTTCAAAATAATACCTTTGTTGGATTTTATTTTCCATTTGCTAATGAAAAATGTTCTTTGCCATCACCCCATTAGGATGAACCCAACTGGGATGGGGAGAGGGTGACTCTTCAAGTGCCTGGAAGCATACAATGGGTTAAATCCAAGACACATGAGGCATCTGGGGTTCTTCTCTGCACATTCCTGCTGCCTGTTGGTGCAGTCTTGCTGCCTGAATCAAGAGACTCATATTAGCATCAGCAGAGGATACTTCCCTAAGTGTGTAGTCTTTGTGCTCTCAGCAATTTGCATGCAGTTGCTATGGCTGCTTTAGTAAAGAGCTTTTCCAGTCCAGCTGGGCATTCAAAGTCAGTAAAGCCACTTGACTTATATCTGAGAGCACTTGGTTGTTGGTTTGTTTGGGTTTTTTTTTCCCCAACCAGTTTAATGCCTTGTTTAATCCTGCAGCATTTAATTTTTCTGTTAACCAGCATTTGGTCAGTTGAGCCAGCCAGTTTCCTCTGTTATTAATCATTCCTCTATTTTCTGCTCTCCCTTGGGTCCTACTGTTTAATATTGCTTTTGGGTTTGGTTGGGTTTTTTTTCTCCTCCTTTTTTGCCCAGTGTTTTGCCCATTCCATACAATGTTTTTGCCTTGTCTTCTCTTATCTCCTTTCCTCTCAGACTGCAACTAAATTGTTGCTGAAGAGATTCTGGTAAGCAAAATTAGATTCCTAGAACTCAGAATTGTTCCTTGTCAGACCTTATCCTCTTAACTCGGCTCCTTTATCTCTACCAGCTCTGCCCAGGTACAAGGCCTTGCTTGGCAGAGCTACTCCTAATATCCCTAATTAAGAAATTGGAATCAGCCAAGGTCTCGTACAAATATATATGTTGTCTGAGATAGGCCCTTTCGAAGATGAGGGAGATGAGGATCTTGACAAATAATCTCTCTCAGAAAAATTCGGCAAAGCCGCTGTGGTATTTTGCATGCCCTGCAAAGCTGGCTGCCTGTAGCAAATTTCCTGTGATGACACACCAAAATGACGATGCCTTTATCAGGCACCGTTTCCCTTTAAAAATGCTTAAAAAGCTAGCAGTCCTGCTCGTATCGGTTCCCGGTTTGCTGTGATGTCGGCTGCTTTCACACAGCCCTGTGCTACGGGGAGCAGAGTGTTTCACAAAGACCATGCTGTGCCTCTTTTGAGTATGTCCCTGCTTTTGGGCAGACTTTGCCCACAGGCAGCACTGCTGCCATCTGCTTTGCCAGGTGACAGAGAGCTGGGCTGGTGGTTGGCAGCTTAACTCTTACTCAATTAATTGAATACTTGCAGGCAATCTCTTCCTTAATTTCCCCCCAGTAACACAGGATATTTTTCCGCAAGCTTTCTACCTGTCTCTTCCTGCTTATTCCTGGATTTTATGACTGATGCTCTTAACCAATGCCAGAATCTGTATCTGGCTGTTCTAAGCTGAGTCTGTAAGAGACAAACAACGCATGAATCTTCTAGTGCCTCTAAACGTAATCTAAACTGTACAGAAAATGACGGAGGATACCAGCAGAAAAGAGCAAGTGACTCAGCGTGACTGAATCTGTTCAGCGTCAGTGGGTGACACAAAAAGATGCTGTCCTTATCTTTCAGTTCTGCTGCCTGCATGCGTTTTGGAAGCCCATCTCACAGGCTCTCCGTTGTCCCATGCACCTCACCATCCCTGTGGCACCTGGCAGCACAGCTGGCTTCGCCATCACCTTGCACACTCTTCGCTCCACATCTTCCTCCTTGTCTGTGTGCTGCCCAGTGGCTGTCTCCTCTGGCGGACAGCCTGCAGATGTTGCCGTCTTACACTCCAACCTGCTCTAGTGGATCCAAGCTCTGGCGAGCAGCTCTCTCTGGTCTGCTTTCATCTCTTGTCCAAAGCTCCAGTTTGCAGTCTGTGGAGCTATGACAGACAGTATTTTTCATCCCCGTGCTGCCTCAACAGCCCCCCCAGCCCACATTGCTCATCCTGTCCTATATGGGTGGCCATCCAGGTGTGAGACTCCCTGGCTGTAAAGCTGGTGGTTTTTAACCATCATGTCCCCTCCATGTTACTCTCTGGCCCTATAACTGAAATGCAGCCTGTGGTGCATAATTCTTAAATACATCAAAACTATAAAAGAAAATCCTCTTTTTACTTTGGTCATCTCTAATGCCATAAAAATGAGTCCACTCATTCATATAATTCATAATTTAGCCTTGTTTTCCTTCTGCCTCCTGTTTTTCCAGCAGCTGTTTGGGACCTGATTTGCAGTGGAAGGTGGTGTTTGATGGAAGGGATACACCGATGAGAGCAAACAGCTTCAACCTCTTGCACTCGGAGTATTAAGTTTTGTGGCTTTCCCAGTGCTATAAAACCAACACATCCTATTTTATTTTTCATTTTGGACATCATTCTGTTTATTTTTCTTGCAAGGTTTTATACCAAGATAAGCATTCTCAGAGGTTTTTGTTTACTCTGGGAAAATGGCTTGGCAAGGGAAAGTATTACTGTGCAAGGCTTGCATTGTGAAATTGGTTTATGGCTGTAATTTTTATGTGAAAGATGCCAGACTGTTAACAATTGAGAATTACGTTTTCTACTTCTATTTTCAAGCAGGTAATTTGCTAATTATTTACCTAGGGAACATTCCTTGCTAATGGACTATCTGAGTCCATGGCATACTCATAATAATCCTGCTGTCATGATCTATGCAGGAGAGAAATGCCCTTCCCGGGGTAGAAGTGGAGAAGGAAGGCAGTGGCGAGAGGAGGGCAGAGGTCCAAGAGCTGCCCTGCTCTCCTCTACAGTCACCCCGGCTGCCTTGCTGGTGGATGCGTATGGCATGCAGTGGTCGGAAGAGACTCAGTTTCTCAAAGGACGTAAGCTAGCATTAATGCTGTTAACTGTAAAGGTCTGTTTGCCCCAGCTGCAGAGCAGGACCTGCGTGGATGCCTGCTGAGTTGCTCTCTGGGTAGAAGCGGCCTGCTTGCACCCACACTAATGTGCAATGCTAGAAGAGCAGCATCATCACAGACGCAAGGATGGCTAAGGCAGGACTGTAGTATATTCTTGCTTGAGATTCAGGCTATTTTCTGCAACCCGAGACGGGTACGCGAAAGCTGTGGTTTTGAATCGTTCTAATTCTACAGCTGTAGTCCGCGTTGAGTCTCAGACAGCACCACAATACTGTGGTCACCTGTCAAACTCAATCCCTGATGGCAAGACCTTCTGTTGGATCAGAAAGCTTCAAATCAAAAGGCTTGCATTTTCTCTTTTCTTCACCGATGAACACTTGCTGGCAGTGCAACATGGCTCTCTCATTTAGTCCCCTCCGTCTGAACTACACCCAAACGGAGCCATGTCCTCCAGACCAGCACTGGTGCCGACACTGCCACCGACCTCTGACAGGCTGGCAGGGCTGTTCGAAGGAACCTCGGGCAGAAGTGTGGTTCCCAGCAAGCGTGTGGGAGCTGCTGAACATGGTGTCAGGCCCTGGGAAGGAGCAAGCAGCGAGAATGCAGGCAGACAGCCAAGGGCAGGGCAAAGGTGCTGCAGCTTGTCGCAGAGGGTGACTTGACCTGCTTGGTCCATCAGCTTTGGTTTTGCATTCCTGGTTTTATTTCATTGCCCAAACTCTGCAAGGAGCAGCATGCCATTGTAAGAGTTTTTTGTAATACAAGTATTGCCCGAGTTTTTAATAATCAACCCAAAGTTGTTCCTGACCTGTGCTGGGTTTATTCCAGAGCAGCCATGACAGTGCTGCCGGCGAGTGCCCGGCAGAAATGAAGTGACAGCGCGTGAGCTGCTGGGCTGGCTGGGTCTAAGCAGGGGATGCTGAGGAGCAGGATGGGGCCCTCAGTTCCAATTGTTCTTTTCAAACCCAGAAATTACATCCTGCAATATGTGGTATAGTCTCTGCAGAGGCTCACATGTGCAGAACCGATGCTCCCCAAGCAAAGTGAGATAAGGGAGAGCGTGGGGAAGTAGAATATCTTTATTACTTTTTGCAAGGGGAGATTCTCTTTCACTTTTCATTTCCTCTTGCGTTTCCTTTCTGTATTTGTGCTTTAACATTAGGTTGGATTCTGTCTTGATAGCATTCAAGTGAAGGCTTACATATTTCATCAGGATTGTCTCTTTTGTTTTCAGGGCTGAAAGTCCCAAACAATATGAAGCAGTCACAGCCACGTACACATCTGGGGTCCTTTCATCTGCTCCAAACAGGCACTTTCCTTTATTCCTACTCACCCTCATTACTTAATTTCCTAAAGAGGCTGCAGCTCTTTAATGCCTGAGTGACGTATGTCAAAATGCCTCTCTAGGCTCTTCCACTATGTGATAATTCAGTATATCCTGTTTCCAGAGCTGAGGAAATACATTTCCTTCACTTTAGCTCATTACTCTTTAGGAAATTGCTTTTCTTCAATTATCCTGACAACCTGGATTTTGACAGCTCCAGACTCGCTGGCTGAAGCTCCTGCAGTCTCTGCAAACACTTTTTTAACTTGAGACTTCTCTGTCTGCCATCTATCATGTCCTTCCTAGAGAGGACCTTTTATTTGGAGCTTTTCTTACCTCTGCCGATGGAGGGTGAGTGTCAGGACACAATTTACAGTGCTGATCCTGAAGGTTTACAAAGACTGGTTTAACGTCGCCTCTCCGACAAGGTAATGCATTGCTTTGCACCTTCACAGAGATCTCCATAGGTGAACTTGTATTACCCATTCCTGTGCTAATGCAGCTTTTATGGCCAAGTTTTATAAAAAGAGCCATCACTTGTGTTGTCTGGAACAGGATCTTAAAGAAAGCATTAGCAAAGATGAACTACAGGGAGCACTCCTCAGCACTTTCTAATCCAAGAGCCACTTAACCTATCTGGAGGAAAAACCACAGATTATCTTGCAGAGAGCTGTCACAAGAGCTTTCACTTATGACCAAATACAGATGAGCCCAAACTTCAATGGTCTGAACATTGCCCTCCTTCCTCCTCTGTGCTATTGCTCGTGCATGTAGGAAGATGGCCTTCCCCTTTCCCACACCTCGTGGTCCCCGGGCCCCCTCTCCGATGGCAGCTGGGGCAGCCGGCACAGCCCTCGCTGTGCTGGTTTGCTCAGTAACTCCAGCAACTTCTTGCTGGTCCTTTCCCAGTGCTTTGTGGTGTGCTCTGAATGTTGTCTTAGGAGGCTCGGGTCCCAAGGGAGGGAGGCCTCATGCTGAGACACCTGGTTATCTCATGGCTAAACCAGAAACGTCCTGTGCTCCTGTGCAGGTGCTTCGCGATGCTGTAGGCTGCTAATAGCACCTTCCTACTTCTCAGGGACATCTTGAAGAGAAAGCATGTGACTGTGAGGAGTTCCCATGCCATACGAGGGAGGAGGCAGCACAGATGGATATCTAGACTAGTTCATAAGAAGAAAACACTATACAGATACGAGGGACTATTTATGCTTAATGAGAATCTTGCATTTGAATCCTAGACCTTAGTAAGCCCCTTTTTTCTTCAAAACTGTTTCACCTCACCCGCACAAGGGTCATGCCTGCAAACCACCCCACCTCTCCTAGGGGCTGTCCTGACCCAGTCAGTCACCTGTCTGCTGCAGAAATCCCATGTGCAGGGTGCTTCTCCTTGCTTTCAGTTTCCATCAGCTCTAGGTGACAAGCTGGAAAACAGCAGTCCGTGGCTCCCCCCAGCCTCCCTCGGGAAGTAAAAGGCTCCCAGCTCTTCCCTTTCACCGCACCCCACCAAGAATTATGTGCTTTATGGCAAAATTTCCCCTTCTTTAACCAGCCCTTTGCTGGAGACGCTGGGTAAGATGCGTTTATTCGCTGGAAACCTGCAGACACCTGTTGACGTTACTCCCTGCCTAACTGCTGCTCTGAGCATATATCTCATTTTCAGATGTAATGAACTTCTCTAAGCTTCTCCTTGTCTCATCTTTGACTCTGAACATTTTTTGGCAGTTTCCTGTGACAGCCTGATGAGAAAGAAGCTTTGCTAGACGAGCGTACTGCTTGCTGATTGTTTGGTTGGGGTTTTTTTCGTCTTTGTGATGAAAAAAAACTCCTGTTGGGTATTCATCACCTGGGCTTTCCTTCAGGAGAGAAGACAGCCTGGCCAGCCGCAGCTTCAGCGTTAATGAACTGTCAGGTGTGTGGGTCTTGTGGTCCTTTTAGGGACACAGCAATTGTGCCTGCCCGGCTCCGCAAGCGGCACCAGCTGCTCTGTCCTGCTGGTGTGGCTCTTCTGCAGGGTTCGCCAGCTTGCCTTAGTGCGGTCCTGGGTTTTGTAGCTGTTTTGTCGTTGCTTTTAAGGCAGCCTCAAACCCGCAGGTGTACTCTCCTGTTGACAACTCTTTTGCCTGCAGTTAAAACCAGACACCAAACTGTGGGAAAAATTAATGGCACCTGCAAATTACAAGCGCTTAAATACTGAGCTGCTTCATTTGCAAGTACAATCAGGTATTTTGGTATCTGAGGCCTATGCCTCATGCATCTGCATATCTTAAGCATGTAAACAGCTGCGATTTGCTCCGCAGACCTGCTCGTGTTGGCAGGCAGGCGCGCTGGTGTGGCTGTACACAGCACGGTGGAGATGGCTCCTCTGCGTGTTCAGCGTTGTGCAAGTGTTGTTGGTGATCCCTGCCAAAAAAAGCAGGTCCCGCTCTTCCCCTGTCCTCCAGTAGTGTTGGGAATGGCTCTCTGCAGTTCCCTTCGGCACACCTGATTGTTGCTGAGGACCTGAGACTCACCTTGGACCGTGCACCAGGGTACCCTAGCCCAGCTGAGATCCTGCAACACAGCCAGAAGGTGAGATTTAGGAGATGTGCCTGGCCCTTGCTGAGCCCAGCACAGCCTTGGCCACTTGCGAAGAGGACCCATATGCTCTTGGCCAAAGGTGCAGTTTTCTGGAGCCCACCAGGCCCTCTGTATTGCCTCAGCTTTGCAGAAGGGCAGCCTGTGCATGGTGTGCAAGCGGTTAAATCGAGCAGCGCTGCCCTGCTTTTCCTCTCTGTTGTTTCCCTCCAGCTAATCTCAAGTCATTTTGAAAGCTCATATTTTGATCTCGCTACATACAGAAAACATAACAGCTCCAAACCCTCATCCCAGCAGCACACAGGAATGCCTTTGCTGTGCTCACCGTCAGCACACATGGCTTTCTGTCACGTCCTGGGACTTGGGGCAGCGGGCAGAGCTCTCCCGCAATGCTCCCAGGCTGGTGGGGGCTCAGTCAGCTCCAAACACCCTCGCAGCCCGTCCAGTGGGACCTCATGCTGGGGAATAGGGGTGTAGGTCGCTCCCTGGCCCCATGTGCCCCTCAAAGACGGGCAGCGACAACAGCCGCTCCCTGGAAGAGCGGGGAGAGCAAGGCTTCGGCAGCGGGGTGGGGAGGGGGTTGCAGCTTGGTGCAGCCGTGCCTGTGGCAGCCCTGAGCTCTCTCTCACCTTGTGGGGCTGCTGGGCCGAGGGCACAGAGGGGCTTCCTGGGGAAATGGAAACGTTGCTCTTTGAATCCACAATGAGGTTTTAGGCACCTTGTCTGCCAGGTTGCTTTGTGGGTGGCTGGAAAGTCAGAGGCTCATGGCACTGTCCCATCCCTCAGGCTCTCTGCCGCCCTGCCGGGAGCCAGAAGCCCCAGGGACACGGCTGCGTCCCCAGGGACAAACATTACCTCTTCAGTGTTATGACCACGCGGAGTGCAACACGTGGCACGTCCTTATTTTAATTCTAACATTTGGTTGCTGGAGCAGCTGCTTGACCCCCAAGCCCCCCTGCCTTCCATCCCATAGGGGTATGGCTAAAAGGGCTGCCTGCGGTTCCTCCTGCAGCTGAGCCTGGCGATGCTTCCCAAGCAGAGCAGCCCTGTGCTTGCCTGGGGGATGCCAGCTGCCCTCCTTCTCCTGCCCTGGCTTCCTCACCTCTCAGAAATGGCTGAGGCTGCCATCTCCTCTGTGGTCCAGCTGTGGGCAGTGCCGCGCAAGGCTGGCATTCACAGCCTCACAGCCTGGCTCTTGTGCTGGATGAGAGGGAAACACATTTCCAAAGCTGAATTGCTGAGAAAACGCGGGGCTTAGTGCGCAGGTGGGACGGGCAGAGCAAGCTGCTGTGGAGGCAGCTGCCCCGCAGGACAGACGGACAATGTGAAATCATTAGACAGGCGAGCGAGCTGTGATCAAACGGAGCAGAATTACCTGCAAATGCAAAAAAAAAATCAAAGCGTGTCGGGGAAAGCAGGAACACAGAAGGGATAAAGAGCTCAGCATTAGCCTCCTCTTGGGAAGAGTGTCAGGGCAATAATAACTTGCCAGGGCTTTGATTTCTGGTGAATGCCTATGACGTGAGTGATTTGTTCGCTGCTGGCAGAAGATTTTATTGGGGGTGAGGAGACCAGGGGGAGCAGCCCACGCTTGTTGGCTCTCTCCAGATAAGGAACTGTTTGATGTTGCGGCACCTCTGCCATCGAAGTGGGAGAGCTCATGGGCTGCTCTGCACAGGCACTACAGTCCAGCCGGCAGCACGCAAGGTCCTTTACTACTGTTTCTTACTATGATTGTAATTGTTGCTATTATTATTATTACTATTATTTGTTATTACAGACACCTGCCAAGACAGGCCATTTTTTCTGCCTTCCTAAATGCCTGCACCTATTTGGTTAGATGTGAATCTGTGGGCATATATCTGGGCAAGCCACAGCCTACCCTGCCTGCATGCCGATGTGGGGGCATTCACAGGGACCTCCTTGGTGTGAACTGGGCCAAGCGTGTGGGAGTGTGTGTGTGCACACCTGTAAGTCAGACTGTCATTTCTGAACCGTCCTGCTCTTTCCTCCATACTGCACAGCCCAGACTAGGTAAAATCGAGCTCCAGTATGTGGAGAAATGCATTTCTTCATACCCTTTTGGATGCCCAAGCCTTGGTGTCTCACCAAGGTGGGCTGCATGTACCTGTGTCAAGTTCCTGATATATCAGTGGAAAGTCAGAGCCAAAAGATTTTCAAGTGGTGATGTTTTCAGGTGCAGAAAAACTGACTAAGACCATTTGGCATCCTCTGCACGGGACTCCTGCCTTGAAGCATCAAAGGCAATTTGGAATCAGGTGCTATTCACAGGGAGGGTCAATTTACATTTACATTCATGCCCCAGACCACACAGACAAGGGTGACTGGGGTCAGGCTCTCTTAAAAGCAAGGCAAGGCATTGCAGTGACTTAGCTGGCATGGGGTCGAGCCTCAGGCCAGGACGAGATGTGTAGGTGGAGGGAATCCGTGAGGCAGCTTTCATAAAACAAGGTCAGAGCCAACGCTGCTGCGGCAGGCCAGGGCACAAGCGGGAGCACCATTGGCAAAGCTCTTGCAGACTCAGATTTACACTTGCTGCTGTCCTTCCTGGCACAAAGGTGCACGGAGGAGGTGATTCACAAGTTGGAAGCGGCGAGCCAGGGTCTTCGCAGCGCCTGAGGTCTGTGTGCAGGTGCAGCACCCTGCTAGCTTGGCCGACAGCCCCCCCAGGCCCTTTCCAGGTGCGGGCATGGTGTGTGGCACTGGCTCTGAAACACGCCGGACACGACGGCAGGAGCACTGCAAGACCACGGGAAAGCTTGTGTTGCTGATGAGGCTGTTAGAGCTTTTTCAGTCATCTAATGCACAAGTTCTTACGAGAAGGCTCTGGCTTAATCTCAGCTCAACTGGAAAAATGCCGATGACTGGAAATGTCATCGGCTGCCTGTGGGCCAGGCTGGCCCTGAGCTGATAAGGAGCAACGCAGAATAAAAATGTCAACACAAAACTGGAGGAACACAGAGGCTGGTTGCATCTCTTCTCCATCCTGCAGGAAGCAGGGCCTCTCTGCTGCCAGTTCTTCCAGCAGCTGGACTTTCCCTAAAGTCTCAATGAGAAACTGCTCTCTCTTAGAAAGAAGAATAGTGGCTGATCTCAGCACTGCAGAGAAAAACTGGAACTCTTGCCCTGTAGGCTCAAAGAGGGTAAGTGAACCCAACTTCTATTGCTTTCTTTAACTTTTTAAGGCAAATCTCGTGATGTTCTGGATTGGAACCTTGTTTTCTTGAAGCTTTGGTAGATGGTGGGGGAAGGAGACCCAACCAGATGGAGAGCTGACCCACCTCCCACATTGGCCGCCTGGAATGTGGGCTCAGAGAACCACATGGGCACTAGGTTTGGGCAGCAGGTCCTCTCACCCCATGCCAGGTGTACACCCAGGATGCCATAGGAACACCAGATACTGTGGCCCTTGGGCAAGGCGTAATGCCAGAAGTAACTATCCAACCTTCCCTCTCTGGCAGGAGGGACATGTTAATTTTCCATGGGGAATGGGGTGCAAAGCTCAAACCTAGTGATCTTTGGAGTAGAACAGTGTTGGAAAATGTCAGCTGGGCCTTGAATCTGTCTGCATCCCTTCTCCAAGTTTACAGAGAAAATAAAATCTAAGGAAGTTTAGGGAGTTATACTTGCACAGCCAGCAGATTATAAGTAACTTAGGAACTCATGAAAGCAACCTGTGAACACTTCCATCTGTGTTTTAGAGAGGAGTCTTTGAAAGAAAGATAGCTGGAGAGAAGAGAGGGAAAGAGTGATTTACAAGGGTTGCAGCTGGCATCAATGCTGGCTTTATGTCACTAGAGGAGCGCTGGGGTTTAGGAAGGAGGGAAGACACACTCCTCGCCCCGCTGGGTTCCTTGGCCAAACTCTGACCCTGGGACTTGCTCGCTCTGCCCGAGGTAGAGGAGGCACCTGGGCTGGTCTCCTCGTACTTTACCGCACCAGCCCTGATGTCAGCTCTGCCCTGTGAGGCCCCGTGAGGCACATGGTGCATTGTGCCTGTGTGCCCAGAGGGCAGCGTGATGTTTGTGGATGGTCTTTTGGAGGCTGTTGCCTCTCCGGCGGGGCGTGCGGGGACGGTGCGTTGCCAGCTCAAACCGGCTTTCCCTCAGCCCCCTTTTTGACAGCACGGGCTCTCTCACGCCTGTATTTACGGGATCATCTCGGAGATTAAACCCCCAAACTCTCTGCCTGGTTCTGGTCTTATCTTCACAGCCACGGGCCCTGTGGGCAGCCGAGTGGCGGGTGGCTCCCGATTTACGAGCCCTCTCGGGGAGATCGGGACGAGGGCTGGCAGATCCTGGCAGCAGCAGCAGCAATCTCCTATTGCCACCCGCTCAGCCCCGGCATTTCCGGGGGGGGTTGCGAAGGGCTGACGGCCGCCCGGCCCTTCCGTGAGGCGGGCGCAGGGCCCGGCCGGGCCCGGCCCCGCTAGGGGGAGCTCGGGCCTCACGTACCGGCTCGCGGCCTCCGCGCTCCGCCCGCCCGCCCGCCGCCACAGCGGATCGCCCGGGCCGGCCCGATCGGGCCCGGCGCGGCCTTCCCTCCGCGGCATCTCCCCGGTGGCCCAGCCGTGCCAGGGCCCCCAGAGCAGAGCAGAGCCATGGGGGAGAGGGGGCTGCGGGCAACACCTGCCCCTCGCCTGCTGGCACTGGAGACCATGGGAGGCTGGGGATGGCGGCGGCCGGGCTGATCCCCGTGTCCGGACCCAGGCGGGGCGGGCGGGCGCCTTCGAGGGTCAGGCTGCGGCCCGAGTTCTCCAGCTGAACCCAGACAATCCCTGCTCTGAGGAGCTAAAAATGGAAGCGTTGGGCTTGGGTGGCAGCCGCCAAGGAGTGGGCAGAAAACGGGTGTTGGGATAGCGGAGGGAAATGAGGCGGTGGCGAAGGTTAGCATGAAAAATGTCGTCCTGCCGCTGCCATGTGTCTTTGAAGTGCTACGGCAGAGATGGGTTTTAAGGAGCCATCGATGCGAAGGCGCACAGAGAGGTGGCTTGGCAGGCACTGAGCTCCTGATGTGTGGATGTAGGAGAAAAGAAAAAAGCTTTGCCAGAAATCTTGGGTTTTGAATGGGTAATTTAATCAGAGACATTAAGTCCTTCCAGTTATTTCTTGCCATGGGTACTGCCTATTTATTAATTTACTTCATATGAATCTGTCAAGCAGTTGTCACACAGCAAGTAAACAAAAGCACCCCAGACTTTTGATGGGACCGCATAAAAGTAATCAAAGAGGTTAATTATCGCTGTTAATTACTTGCTTCGCAGACTCAGTTGTGCTCGGCACCGCCTGGTGCCCTTGGTGCTTGGAAAGCCGGGGCGGTGGGGCTGGGGTCGCGGCAGCAGCAGGGGCAGAGGGCAGGGAAGCCCTGCCATTGGGAGGACACTCGTGGAGGGAAGGATGGTTGGGTGTCAGTATGTCCAGGCTGGGACAAGGAGGTTTTTGTGGAGGCCTCTGAAAACCAGTGGTGTGACCAGGAACGTGTTTCCTTACTTTCCAGAGTGATTTGTTTAATCAGCCTTGACTTCCTGCTCAATCAGCTGGCTCCTCTGGTGGGGCAGCGTGGCCCAGGGGCTGCGAGGGGCTGCCCGGGGAAAGAATAAGGTTCAGAGGCTGGAAAACTTTCCCTGGAGGGAGCCATGAAGGAAGTTTAATTTAGCATAACAAAGGAAAGGTTAAGAGGTGACTGGATCATCATCCCTAAGTACTTATTTAGGAATGAGACTTCTGGGAGCAGAGGGCTGTTTAATTTGGAGGACAAAGGCATAACAACATACAATGCCTGAAAGATGAAGACAGGCAAAAAAAGGGGCATGTCCCTTGTTAATGCTTGAGGTTATCTACTAATGTACTCGGGCTTGGTAGGGTTTCCATCCTTCCATATCTTTAAATCCAGATTGAAGATATTTCTGAAAGACATGCCTGGGGTCAAACAGAAATTATGGACTTGTGATTCTGTGGCCTGTGTCTTGCAGGAGTTCATATTAAATGATTTTATCTAATCCTTTGGCCTTAAGATCTATATATCTCCTTGCAATAGCTAACAGCTGCCGCAAACCTGCTAAATCCATCTGGTAGTTTGTAGATGACCATGACATGATACACTTTGTGTCTGCCTCACCCCAAGACGTGGTCCTGATGTACAGCCAGGACCGCTGTGCCATTGCAGACAGCAGGGTGTCCCTTGAGCCCCCCCTTTTCTCTCAAATGGATTTCAGTGGTGCAGCATTTTCCCCACGCTAGTCTTCTGTCCACGGATGGCTGAAGACTTGCTGCTGCACAATTTGATGAAAGCATGTTTTGTGGTCTGGGCTCTGCTGTTTGCCAAGGACTACTGAGGTATATGGCATCATCTGCAGAGGCCGTATGGCTTGCTTTCTGCTGAGCTCCAGCTACTCTGAAAAGTGACCGTCACTGAAATAGCGGGAACCAATACCTGCTTTTACAGAAGACTTCACAGTTTGGGAGAAGGAGTCCTCTCTTGCCTCCACGAAATGTTCAGGTTTCTGTTGGCCAAGTCCAAATTTGCCTGATGGGGGCACGAACCTAAAGCTCTCGGCTGCCAAAGAAGGCTGCTGCACGGTTTGAATTTCTTCTCCTCTGTGTCCTTGAGTTGCTCAGCTGAAAGTTGTGTTAATGCTGGGCTTTGAATTTTTTATTCCTTCCTTGAATCGCTATGCTCTGTTGCCCAACCATGCGGTAGTTCCTCAGCTGATGGAAATCAGTTTAGCTCTGCTGCCTTCACTCCTCTGTCGCGTAACCCGGCTCACGCCATCTCCCCCCAGCCCGGCGCCCTGAGGCAGCCGGCACAGCAACCTCGCTTGCCCCCATGGGCCCGGCATAGGAGGGTGAGGTTTAGCTGGAGATGCCAATTAAAGCCCAGTCGGCTGGGGCAGAGCTTCAGTGGAGCGCTACTCTTGTCATCTTGGTCCAGGGGCCAGGAATGGGCTTTCGTATCTCCCACCCTTTGGAACAGGCAGGTGAAGTGTTGCTGTCTGTCAGCCTCCTCAGAGCCGGCAGTGTGGAGGGTTTGCCCCGGTGAACATCGCCATGAGCAATACATGAGAAGGCAGCGTCTCTGCACTAGGTCCTTGACTTCAGCAGGCTTCCTCGTGGATTCAGACTTCCAGCATGACTCAGGATAAGGATACATATTGCAGTGTATCCTTAAGATAACATCTTTTGCTTGCCAACATGTAGGCTGGCTGCCAAAGGTGGGGGAGGAGATCTGTTGTGAGTCTTTTGTATGTGCTCATAGTAAATAGATACATGCCAAATTGATTGCACTTGTCTTCCTATTTCTCCTCTAGGAATTGAAGGAAGGGATGAAGTAGTTCCCTGTGGTCTGCCCCAAACCACTGCCCCACGCCTCTTGGTTCCTTGGGTGCCTGCAGCTGCCCACTGCTGCTGTAGCCAGGACGCACCCCAGAAACAACGGCCTCGGCACCCAGTTTTTGTAGCGTGGTTCGGGATCCCTGACCTGCTGAGCAGGATGCTCTCCCACTCTGCGTCTGAACATACTGCTGGGTGAGAGAGGTGCTGGTGTCCCTGGTTATGGGTGAAGGGAACCGGGGTGCAGCAAGGCAAAGTGACACAGGGGTGCCGCTGGCCGGGGTCAGAGCTGCCCGCAGCGGGGACACCCTGCCCAGGTCAGCCCTGGTCCTGCAGAGCTGAGCAGCGTGCTGGGCCAGCTCAGCCCCACCTCATGCCCTTGGTCCTTGCCCACTTGCAAAACCCCTGGACAGCATCAGTTTTTGATCTACTGCCTCATTGCCAAACCATTAACTTTTCCAGTTTAAACGCTTAATACAATGGCCTTATTGTGAAGACTGCCAGCTGAGCTGCCTCTGCTTAGGACTATCATTTCCAACTGTTCTCTGGCAAGATGCTTTCTCAAATGATTTAAAAAAAAATAATCAAAGTTATAACCACATCTGTGGCTGCCTTTATCTCTGGGAGCAGGGAAAATTAGCTCGGAGGCTGTGAGGTGCTTTCTGAAATGGAAGTCTTCTCCTGCAGACGGCACAGCTCCTGGCAGTGGAAAGACCAGCCGCTAATGTGGCTCTCGCTGAAATCTCTGGCACGGGTGTTCCACGGCTGAGTGAAAAGAGCAGCCTAAAAGCCACCCGATTTAGTCTGTTATCCTAAATCAGCTGTGGGTTCTCTTTATGCAGACCATCCAGCTGTGCTGATACATTGGCAGGCCGACCTGGTAAGGAGATCTATAGTGTTAGTGAGTGGTTTTACTTAAATGCTTCTCTTTCTATTAGTTCTTCCTAGGCTTCAGTATCGGTCCTCCACCCTTTCCTAGCACAGCTGGCAGAGGAGGAAGCAACACAAATTTTTGCCTCAGTGAAAGAGAACGGCAAAGGTACAGAGCACAGCTAGAGCCGTCTCCTGTGCATTGCTTCTGAATTAGTGGGCCAAATTGTCTGCTGGTGTAAAAAAACCCACCTCAATGGCATACCAATGAGGTTACACCAGTTTACTGCAGCTGAGGCTCTGTCCCCGTCATCTCTAGGAAAAGTTGATTAGGTCCAGTGGATTGCTGACTTCTTTTATGAAGAAGCTGTAAAAAATTCTTTTCTTCTGCTAGTGCTTCTCTCTGGGGAGTTGTTGGCAGAGAGAGGCGAGTCTCTCAGCAATAATACATTTCAAAGTTATTATGCCAGCAGAAAAGAAACACAAGGATTTGAACTTGGTAATATATATTTTTTTATGGCAGGCCAGAACGCTGAAGGGACCCATCCCGCCCCCACCACGCAGACCTCCCTGGGTCTGCAGGGCATCTGGCTCACTGCACTGTGGCACGGCTGTGACTGGGACCCCATTTCAGGGCCAGTCCCGGGGGGAGGTGGTAAGTGCGGCTCTTGGTTTTGTCGGCTCGGTCCTGCCACTGAGCCGGCTCCCGTGTTGGCTGGGAGGGATGGAGATTTGGATGGAGCTTGCCCGGCCTCTGGACATGTCCCTTCTTCTGTCTGCGGACAGATGGGGTCACCTTCTCCCTCCGCCCTGCTGCTGTAACGAACCTGCTGGTCATGATGACGCATTCAGGTAGTGAACGGTGCAGCCGAGCCTGAATCTTTGTGCTGCCGTGGTAATAATAGTGCTTTCACGTAGGAAATGAGTGAATTGTCAGCCGAGAGCTCCTCTTTTTGTAATGATTAACCCTCCGCTAATGATTTGATACAATATTGGGTGACGTTGAGTGCTGCGATATTGATGTTTAATGTGGTCCAAAGCAAGGGCTCAGGAAGCAATAAAGATTTACTCCAGCTAATGTGCGAGGGCCGGGTTGTCCCTGGGCCCCGTGCTAGCTGATGGCCTGACGTGTTTGCCGTGGTGTGGCAGCCTCGCCTAACAGAAGCTGAATTTCTGGCTAATAATTTAATTAAGACTTCCCTGTATTTCCAGTTACTGAAAAAAAGCCATGATTCTTTTTTGCTGCGTGCTATAAAATCAGCCCTTCATACTCTATGGAGCTGGGGGAGAGCACCTCATCCCTGTCTTTGAGCTCCTAATCAGTCGTGCAGCAAAGCCTGCCCGCTCCACAGCGAAGTGCTGGGCTGTTCAGAGGTGCTGCCCACGGGGCCAGGAGGCAGCTCCCAAATGGAGGAGGGTAGCAGAGGTAGAGCATCACACCGGGGCACCTACCCACCCCCAGGACCTTCCTTGCCCTGCGCACAGCTGAGGTAGATGGAGCTGGCGCAGACTGGCACCACAAATAAGATGGCGTGGGAGGAAAACTTGGAAGGACAAATTACCGTGAGTATTGATTCCCCTGGTTGCTTGCAGAGGGATTTCATTTAGCAACACTGCCAATGACATTATGTGCAGGATCTTGTCCACGGCTGGTTCGGTGGCATTAAGAGAATTGCTTTGGCCTAATGAATAGAAATAAGAATATTTCAACCTCCTCCCTGGAAAGTAATGGTGGATCATCAAGTGTGCAGCCAAGTTCAGGTCTAGTCACTTGCCAAGTGAATGCAAATGACAGGTTGTTTTATTTAATGGAGACCATGGTGTGTTGGCCAAAACTGTTGTCTCTTTTCTCTGTGGATTGCCCCCCTGCCCCCCCTGCTTCTAAATCAGACTTTGTCTCTGCTCCTGACTGGCTTTTTTTTTTTCAAGCAGAAGAGAATTTTTGCTGATTCTTGCACTGAAATCTGTCTGTAGATTGCACCAAAACTCCTCAATCAGCTGTATTTTATGCTGTGCTATGGGAGGAGGCAGGAGCTGGTGTGCTGGTGGCAGTCACTGCCAGCCTGCAGCGGAGCTGGAGCTCCCTGTCTTCTTACAGCTCGGAGACGGCGAGATGCTCCATCGCTGTCACTGCTGCCCCATCCCACCGTGACTGAGGGGACATTGTGGAGCCCCACACCCTGGCATCAGGCCCTTTGCCGGCACGGTGTCGTGGGAGCACCTGGGCTGCAATGCGCTTGGGTTTGGACAAACCACTTGCTCTTGCAGCACACACAGCAACACCTCTGCTGTTCAGCGGCCGTTCGGCTGGGTGCCCGCCAGCTGCTCCCCTCCAAAGCCCATCCCTCCTCCTCCGGCACAGCCCATGGAAGTGCCACTTCTCCGAGCTGGTCCTGTTAACAAGACGTTTTCAGGGGTAAAAACCCCTGCGAAAGGCCAGCCCCTCAGCTGCTGTACACGCGCACAGCCCGAATGCCACACAGGTACACTGAGCTGCAGGGTCCAGGTGGTGCAAAAGCAGGGCTGCACCCCCAGCCCAGTGCAGGGTCCAGCAAACCAAGGCCAGGGGTGCTGGGGACTATGGGGGGGTCCTATCTGGTCAGGGCCTTAATTTAGTGCTACACTTACAGTGACTTATTAAACTCTTCAAACACAGGCTGTGCCTCACCATGGCTCACAAGTTAGATCAGCATGAGACAAAATGCTTACCATCATGAACAAACATTTTCAGATGGGATGCGGAGTTTTGCTTCATACAACACTGATGATTTGTAAGACTAATGGCTGAGGGTGGGGTTTTTTTCCCCGTTCTTTTGTAAAAACCAGAAAGTGTTTGCAAAGTAAACTCTGACATTTCAGCTACAGACCAGTCACCTTTCAAATGAAATGGCTGTGAGTGCTCGCTGGCAGTTAATCCTTGCATGGAGGTTTTTGCTTAAAGAGCTGGAGGGAGGTGGGGGTTTTGTTCATTTGTTCAGAATCAGGGTTCTGTCCTAATTAATGTTTTAGTTGACAGGGAGAACGCGTTTCTGCTTTATTTCGCCAAGTGTTTTGATGTATGAGCAGAGATGTTGTGCGAGATGTGTGTTTGCAAAAGAGGCTGACAGGAAAGATCAAAACTGATTTGTTACGTTTGCGGAGAAAGAGGCTCCATAACCACAAAACAGAGCAGGGAGTGACTGAAGGCCCCAGGCACCAGCAGTTTGGAGCTGAAATTGTGGCTGTAGCTGGTGACCAAAGCCCTGTTGACCTTGCAGGAGCCATGGTTTCATGCCAGGTGTCTGTCATGTCCCAGTTCTCCCTCCCAGTCCCGGTCTCTGACCTGCACCAGACAATGCAACTCAGCACAGCTCTGGGCCCTTCTCCTGCGGGATGAGCCTGAGGGCTTCTCGTGCTCCAAGGGTGAGCAGAGCGGGGGCCGCTGGGCAATTTGGGAATAAGCTGGGCTGGGAGATATGCTAGACAGGTCTCTGACCATTTGCAAGCAAGCTGCAAAGTCATGCTGACAATAGGCCTGGCACCGCGCCTGGAAAAAGTATTTCCCAAGCGGGGACTTCGGCAGTTACGAGTCCCTGACTGATGTGGTTGCAGGACATGGCAAACACATGACCCGTTACCATGATCTGCCAGGCTGGATCCTGCTAATGTGCTTGTTTTACCCTCTCTCACACCACCCAGAAGCTTCTGCCTCTGAGTGCCACCAGCATCAGCCCTTCCTGGTGCAAACCCCCCCATCCCTGCAGGCACGGGCAGATGGGAGCTCCCTGGAGGAGAGCTGGCCCAGCTGCTGGGAAAGCTGCAGCGGAGAGCATGGGAAGGGGCGAGGAGCTGGCTGCGCTGCTCCCGCCGAGAGCCTGGGAGCGACTGCTCGGCGCGAGGGCTCACCAGGGTGGTGGCACCGATGCTCCTCAGGCTGGGGTGGGGGATTGTCACCTCTTTCCTGACTGCTTCTTGAGGCTGTCAGTCCCCCTGGCTCTTTTTCTGGTGCCTAATCCTTCGCTTGCAGCCTGTGTCCTTCGTGGCACACCACTGCCAGGGTGGGTGGGCCGTGGTGTGGGGTCTATGCTGCCATGTACGGAGGTAGGATGGAGGTCCTGTTTGGGCTCCACAGCCAGAACCTCTGCTTTCTGGGCATGGCAGCATGGCTTTGGGGACCCTCAAGGGCATGGGCACCACGTGGGGAGCTCCCTGTCCCAGCCCGCTGTTTGCTGAGGACGTTCACCTTCACAGGCAGGCAGCAGCAGTGAGCTGCCATAGGACTTTGCGAGCCGTCCTAACTTGTCCCTAACTAGTCTCTAGCAGCACAGCCCTCCTGGACTGATTGTCATCCACAGCAACACCACGGCTGGGTCTGAAGTTGGTGCCAGCTGAGGCGCTTTGGCTGAGGTACACAGATGTGGAGCTGGGTGCTCTCACCACACCAGAGAGCCACGACACCTTGTCCTGACACTGGCGTGAGCCTGCATTCTGCTTGGTGAGTTCAGAGGATGTTTTTACACAATTGGGGCTGGGAAGGACTGAAGAGGTTTTCTTTTTCTTCCCCTTTTTAAACAATAAATAACGGCAAAATCCATCTCCTGCCTCTTTTAAAACAGCTTCTTTTCCTGATGGATAGATAGATATAATGAGATTCTCAAAGTCATAAATCTGCTGCGACTTTATTACCTGCATCTGTTGGAGATGATGTGAAGAGAACTTCATACAGAGAGGACTCTTGAAAGGTTACAAAGGGAGCCAGCAGTCTTCAGAAAATCTTCATCTAGAGAAAACAGCCAAGAAAACCAGCATAGAAAAAAGCGCTTGAGCTGGATGAATAGGTGTCAGGGCTGAATGCGAGCGACACTGGCAGCAGGGCACCTTGCTGTGAAAGCGAGCCGAAGCCAGTCCCCGGCGTGGGTAGCTCTGGTGCAGGAGCCGGCCTGTGGCCGCCGTGCACAGCCCTCACCCCCAGCACTGGCTGTGCAAGGGGCTGGCCGGCATCCCTGCCCTCACACACCCAAAGCCCCCGTGCTGGCAAGCAGGGGCCCACAAACAGTGGCAGTGTTAAAGCAAAAAGCAGGGCTTAAATGCGCCTTTGCTTTTTTATTTGCCCTCTGGTGAATGTGCTGCCATTTCAGCCTCTGCCCCGGGGCAGGGAGACATGTTAGAGACAGCCCCATGGCTCAGACCCTGCTCCGGGCTGCTGGGTCTGCCACAGAGGAGAGCCCCATGGAAGGGGTGATGGCACATCATGGCCTCGACACCCTCACGCTGTCCCCCTTCCCTCTGGGCTCTCATGAGGTCACCAGTGGGTGTGTGACTCGGGAATGGGGAGGGGTGCAGGAAATGGGCACAGAAAATAACCATTATTTAAGCTGATCGGTAGCTGAGTGGGGATCTGACCGGCTCCCAGGTGAGTTGGTGGCAGTTCTGTGCTTGGTGCGGAGCCCTGGCCCAGGGACCGGCAAAACCCTGAAAAGAGCCCAGTGACTCCTGAGCAGGGGGGCCATGTCTCAGCTGGGGCAGGTACCTGCTCCATGTGGCTGTGGCCAACAAAGCAGCAGGTAAATGAGGATGTCCCAGCACCAGCCTCGCCCTGGGGCCAGTCCCAGGGCTGCCAAGGGCCTGGGATTGCCAGACAGGGGACTGGGATTGCCAGATGTGGTGAAAATGGGCTGGAGATGGTGCTGGAAGGTAGAGCCAGAGCAGGACAAACTGTCATGCAAGGTCGTGTCTGCAGCGTGATGCAATGATGTCTTCATGATGTTGTAATGCAAGCTGGCAGTTATTTTGGTGGCAGAGAGTGAGGCTTAAACCTTCCTCTCCCCATCACAAGGGGGGAAATAAAATGAGGAGCTTTGCTTGTGAGCTTTCCTGCCCAAAGTAGCCTCTGCTCCCGCTGACACCTCACCCTTGCTGAGCCAGGGAAGCAATCTAGAAAGCAGAGCTGCAAGCGGAGAGAGAAGAGACGACATCTTTAAGCTGTGACCGTTGAAGAATATTAACCGATCTTGGGTTTTGTGACTGCCAAAAAGCGGTGCTTGAGCAACGTGGCGCCAGGAATCCTGAAGTCATTTTTGTAGCCTTGGAAAATGCAGCTGCTTTGGGATTTCAGCCCAAGACGGCTGTTATTATCCACTGTGCAGAATGAAGCTTCTGTTGGGAGCTTTTACAAAGGCCATCAGTCTTCCCAAATAGTGGTTGTTTTTATCACCTGGCAGTAATGATACTCTCTGGTCCCTTTAATATCTGAGCATGTTCCCAAAGTGAGACCAGGAAACTCATTTAGGGCTTGCCCCCTCTGAGGGAAACGGCTTACAATTTTCTGCCAGGTAGCCCTTACCGTTGTGCGAATGGGCACGGCTCACGTAATAAAAACCTTGCTGACAGGCATGACCTCCTGGAGGTTTATCTAAGTCGTTTGTTGCAGAGCAGAGCAACATATATCAGGGCTGAAATGCGTGCCAAGCAGCAATCCTAATGCACGTGGTGTCTCTGCTGTAATTGATTCGCAGGCAGGACAAATACCCAGTGGAGAGTGTGAGGGGCTCTGCGCTTCTCTCCCAGCTAAACCATTATAATGGTGTTATGAAATGGTATTGCTGAAGCCTGTGGCTAAAATCCAGCTTGTGGGCTGGCTGGCTGTAAAACTGCATCACCCAAAATATACCCATCCTTGCATGCCTTGGCTCGGGCACCTAGGCTCCAGTTCAGAAGGAAACGCATTAAAAAACGGATCAGAAGTGATGACTCTTGCCAATAATGTGTGTGCAGTCAATGCATGCGCATCAACTTCCATTTTTTGGCCAGTGCTGAGGTCTATTGCTCCTCCAGGTAAATGTTGAATGAGGGAAGGCCTTGTCCAGTTGTTTATCTCGGTCGGTAATTGCAATGGGTGCCCTGGGTGGGAGGCACTGCAGACTGCCATCTGGGACCTGCGTGTCCTGACCCCCACTCCCAGAGATGGGGTGGGTCACGGGACCGATGCCACTTAAAATCACAGGGAGCTGTGAATTTTAGGGCTACCTAAAGCCGATGGGGAAGGTGGCTGTAAAGCACAGGGTGGCTCTGGGCACACACAAGTCCCCTGCACTAGGAAATAGCCCTAAATTTTGTCGCTCACCCAGCATCTCATATGTGCAGGTGGGGACAGCTGTGGTACTGCCTCCCCATCGCTCAGCGACTGGGGGGATGTGGGGTGCAGAGGTGTCCAGAGAGGTGTGAAACCTCACTGGACACCCCTAAGCAGCCTCCCCCAAAATACAGGCTGGCTGGGGGAGCGCGTGGTGGGGAAAGGCTGCCGTCTCCCAGTGAGCTGCTTAATTTCATCGGCTGCACGGGACTGCTTTGCGACATGTCCCCCTGCATGGGATCAGGCGGTATTAGAGACTTGATCCTTGGGACGTGCTGGGGGAAATGTCTTATGGTGCGAAACTGGAGGAGCTCAGCCTGCTTAGCTTCTTTTTAATAAGATCAAGAGGTGACTTAATTGTGCTGTGTGAGGTACCTTCATGGGGAGAGAAAGGCAGGTATTAAAGGGCTGTTTAATCTAGAGGAGAAAGGCATCGCACGAGCCCACACCTGGAAGCTGAAGCCAGACAAATTCAAATTGGGAATCAAACAGACCTTTTAAAAAGTGAGTGTTAATAAAGATTAAACTACCCGGGAGAGCAGCGCATTCTCCTGCCTTTGATGTATTTAGACTCAGACAGGATGCATTTCTGCGCCATACACTTTAGCCAAGCAGGAGTTACTGGGCTTGGTACAGGAGTAATTGGATGCCAGACTCGGCCCTGCGTCAGGGAGAGGTCAGGCGAGATGATCTAATGGTCTCTGCCGGCTGTCAGTCCTCCTGTGCCCGGTGGCAGTGATTTGTGTGCCTGCGGCTGGCTGGCGACACAGCTCTACCGAGAAAAATCAGTGGAGAAACGCAAGGAACGTGGCATTGTGTCAGCAGGAACAAGAAGACAGGCAAAGACTGACCAGTGTGCGAGGAGAGTCAAAATATTAGAAAGGAAAGGCTTTTAGCCAGAAAATGACTTTTTATAAAAAGCAGATTAACTTTGTGGACATTAGCAGACACATAAATTTTTTGTGTATAGCCACCCCTGATTTTTCTCACAATTCCTTAAAAATAAAACCAGCTCTCAAGTTTTATATTGACCATAAAATCAAGATTTCAATAGGAAAACCTCATTTAGGGAAAGAAAAAGACAAACCAGATCCCAATTTCATGTAAGAAGGGTACGGTGAAACGATACCTGAAAACCTCAGTGAGAGCCAGGACTGGCTCAGGAACCACTGCTCACTTGACAATGCTGAAGTACGTTGTGAACTTACTTTCCTCTTTATTTTTATGAACCACTCCTGAGGGCTGGCAGGTGAGTAAGGCTGCAGAGAGGAGCTGCCTTGGGTTGCCCCTCGTCATTTTTAATGGCGCTGTGATTCTGCAGAGCTCATCTCCCGTTTGGTGCCTGGAGTCACTGCCCTGGCCCTGTGGGACGCCGTGCTGGGAGCAGGATTTGGAGATGCAGCACAAAAGCATGGAGGGACGTGCCGAGCCTCAGACATCCCCAGGCTGAGCAAAAAGCTCCTTCAGCAAAGGATGGAGCCTGCGGAGGACTCTTGCTGAGTAGTTGTTGTTCAAGGTGCTTTTCATAATATTTAAAAAATGTGTTTGCTTCCTCTTGCAAATGTTCAAACATCTTTAAAGTGTCTGTGATGCCAAGCTGCTTCTCACCCTGTTTTAAGAGAAAATAAGCTTTCTTTAAGGAAAAGGAGCCACAAAAAGCGCAGCAAGCCCAAAGTTAACAGCAAGCAGACCGAAACTAAATTAACACCAGCAGGATTTCAGCTGCCCCTCCAAAACATTGTGTCTCACGGCAAAGGGTCCGGGAAAAGATGGGAGAACAGATTGTTTTAGCGCATCTTCATGGTGTCTCTGCGGCACAGATGAAGCTCAGGCTGGGTCCCCTTCCCCTTGCCAAGCCTGCAGCGGGGACTCCCAGCCCCCAAAAGTGGACAGTCGGAGGCACAGGCTCAGCAGCGCCACGAGCATCTGTGGGTCCAGTGCCGTGGGGGGATGCGACTCGGGATGCTGCACCCAGCTGGTTTGGAAAAGCATCACCTGCAAAACCAGAGCACGAGACTGAAAAAGGAGCCTGGTGGTGAGAAGGAGGCAAGGGACAGGGAAGGGGGGCCTGGCCCTTCTCCACTGCCGTAAAGGCGGAGGCAAGGGAGCGGGAGCGTTGGCCATCGGCTGTGGTGTCACAGCTCCGTGCGGATTACGTTGACCAGCTTCAGCGATGGAAATAGGCAGCTAACAGTGAGTTCCTCTTTGTAGCAGATAATAGTCAAAACAGCTTGAAAACTATTCATAATGAGAGCTCTGAGAACAGCCAATGCTACACACACGCAGAGCAAATACTGTCATTAAGTGCTCTTTGGGTGACAGTCCCAGCAGTTCATTATCCCCCATCACTGCTCGGGGAGGGTGGACGAGGAGAGAGAGGGGCGAGGG
>VYZV01030677.1:126363-160428 GCA_013401275.1 Pandion haliaetus | reverse complement strand
TTTTTTTTTTTTTTTTTTTTCTAAATTAATCTCCACTATTAAGCAGAGCAACAATGGAGCACTCTAAAGACGGCATCCTGCCTTGCCAGTGCCCTCCGAGGCTGGAGCGCGGGGCTCTTGCAAGAACCAGTCAGGAAAATGGGGCACGGACTGGTAGGGGAAGGGAACGGCCTCATGGTGGGCATGGGCTGCAGCCCGCCTCAGTGAGGCCGAGGGCTCTCTGCAGGGCGAGGCTACGCAGGATTAGACCCGGCACAGGCATCTGCTGCTGTGGGTGTGAGTTAAAGGTAGGGCTGCAGGGGCTGCAGCGGTGGTGCGGGGAGGGGAACGGCCAGGCTGCGGATTAGACACGCGTGTGCGAGTCTGGCACAGCTAACAGGCACAAGCACCTGTGCGGCAGTTTGTCACACTGGCTCTGCGCGGCTGCTGCGGCGCGGCACGGCATGGCACGGCACGCGGGGTGACTCTGGGCAGGCAGCCTGCTCTGCTCTGCTCTGCTCCCGCACCCCAGGTCTGCATCCCAATGAGCTCACCCCGCTTTGCCGCCCAGTGCCACCGAAACACAATGCCAGCCTCGATTTTATTTAATTTGTTTTGTTAATGAATTGTATTTATCTCCATGCTTTCCTTCCTTTTTTTTTAAAGATGTGGTTTCTGGGTGTATTTTTTTCTTCTGGAAGTGCAAATGGGAGTTTACTTGTAAGACCCTGGTTAACATTTCTGACCCACATCAGGCATCAGCTCCAGCCCCACCACCCGCTTACAGCAAATGATGCACCAAGTGCCGGGAGTCTCCTTCTCCGTGCGAGGATGCTTGCGAGCAGGTTGTGTGACTTCCTCGCGTGGGTGCAGGTGGGTGTCCCGGGCTGTGCCTCTGAAGCCCCTGCTCATGGGTAGGACCCCCTCCACGTGGGGTCTGTGGGGCAGGGGGGCAGCCGGGAGGAGCAGGTCTCCCGGCTCTTGTCCTGCAGTGGATCAAATCCCGTAGTTACCTGTCCTCGCGAGGAGGCGCAGGGTGCTGAGCCTGGTGCAGGCGCAGGGCTGGCAGCGCTGCCTGTGTTTGCAGTCTGAGCTAAAGTGTACCCTGCCTAGGCTAGATGGGAGCATCAAGAGACGGTGTTTTATAATTAGCCTCCTCATTTGAAAAAGAAGTGTTTGGGTTTGTCAGGGACAGTGTCACGGTGCAGCTTGGAGCATCTGACCAGAGGTTTTTAGGATGTGAAAATCCCTGTATGCCCAGAGGGAGACCTCTGCACCCTGCTCACCTGGCTGGAGGAGACCAGCACCCTGCCGCTGCCATCCAAATTCATCAGGGCATCCCTCAGGCATCGGGAGGAATGTGGATGGGGCTTGTTAAAACTTGTGCAAATATTTTCCTAGCCTGCCAAATTGCCTGGGCAGCTGCGATGAGTCACTGTGGCTGTGCCATCGCTCCATCCCTGGGCTTCATCAGTATTATCTCCCCTTCATCTCCAGTATCTGGGGGAATCATCATCACTTATTCCTGAGTCAGGATGCTGAATCTCTTCAATTCCAGCAACATCGCTGCATTCGCAACCTTGTCATTATCCTGAGGCTGATAACTTCAGGCAGAGGTGTTCATTTTTTAAGTCATTGAGCAATGTCCTGTTTGTGACACCATGGATATCCAGAAATACGAGATACGGCAGCCCTTTCTATCCTCCCAAATCACCTGCTGAACCCTCCACCATTTGACCCAGCCTCACCGTCCTGCTTAGCCCTTGAAATAGATCCTGGTTTAGAGCAGCTCGGCTGCAGGTCACGTTACAGCCTCCTCCTCACGTGCCACGGTCTGGCATCACCGTGCGGCAGGGCCTGCCAGGGGCTGCAGATCGCTATTTTAATGGTTTTATCGTGACACCCAAAGCATTACACCAGCTCATTCCCCAAGTGTGGCACTGCTCTGTTTTAATGAGCTTTGGAGATTGCATCGGCAGCACGGACCTGGCTGTTTGATGGCGGTCAGTGGGGCTAATTAATCTGGTGTGCGCCCAGAGCCCCACGCCTGCCTGCGGCCCTGGCTGGGGCAGTGCCGATAGCACGGCTGGGCTGTAGCTGAGACGTGAACCTGCCTTAGAAAGTGTGCTTAAAGGGGCCTGTTCTTACCCAGCTCTCCCCCTTGAATTGAGGCTAACGCTGTTTCTAATCTCAAAGTCTAACTACTTCCTTTGAGGAAAAAAAAACCCCAAAAGACTATTTTTGAAACAGCGTCCACATGGGACACTGTGACTTGCTCCGTAACACTGCCAGACGTGGATGAGGATGCTTCTCTCTGGTACTACCCGTGTCTGCATCTGGCCTCCGCAGAGCTGGCGGGACTGAGGCTGAGGGACCCCATCCTGGGGAGATGGGCTAATGTGCTTTGCATCCCTCCCCGAAGCCCCGAGGCACACAGCCCCACGGGGGTGCCTGCGGGAAGGGTTAACAGTGTGGCTGCCTTTGCCTTTGGCCGCTTCGGCATGTTTCCCTCCATGTTTCCCTCAGCCCTTTGGCTGTGTTGCTGCTGAAGCTGGAAGGAACTGCTTGGATGGCACTGAAGTGTTTGTGTCTTTGGAGTTCAGAAAAGCGAGAGGTGCCGGCATGGCTTTTCCTTTCCAGGAGGAAAGCCAGAGCCGGGGCTGGGCTTTTCTTCCTCCTCCTTCCCCCTAAACCAAAACAAACCCAAGTTTTTAGCTGCTTCAGCAGGTAATCGCTACCTGTGTGTCAGAAAGAGCCATGGAAAACCCCCTTCACTCCATAAAACTGAGCAGACACATCCATCGCCCTCCTCGACACAGCTCTCCTGCCGCATGTTTGCAGGGAAGTGGCATCTTCCAGGTGCTGGCGTTTTCTTGCAGTGACAGCAACGGGCAGCGGCGATGGTGAGGTAGCTTGGCTCCCCTGCCTCTCCCCATCCTCATCCCTGTCCGGGCTGGGAGGGATGGGTGGCCCCAGCATGGTGCTTGGGTCGGCCTCGGCGCAGGGCAGGAGGTGTTTGGGCAGGGCCCCCAGAACCTGGGGAAGGTCCCCCGGCAGAGAGCTGGGGTCCCATCTCCCCCCCCCCAGCGTGGGTGCAGGAGAGGGATGCGGTAGGGGTGGTTGCATGCAAGCCCACAGCTCCCGGTCACCCTGGCTGAAACGGCGCGCGCCACCCATAGGAAGTGCCAGGCCTGGTTTTCTACGTGTTTGTGGGATGTCTCCTCATCCAGCAAAATAAATACATTGAAAAATAAGAATTGCCGGGTGAGACATGGTGGCAGGGTGCCAGTCCCAGCCAATTCATTTGCAGTTCTCATTAATTTGGGCTGACCTTTGCTCACATTTTCACCACGAGCACGTTCAAAACAAGGCAGACATTTAACTTTGTTTTGGGCAATGCTACTCTAATGTGGCTTTTTTCTGCATAGCTCTCTCTTTTATGGTAATCAAATGTACTGCCAACTTTTCTCTTGCTATGTACACCAGCGAAGGGAACCAGCTGCTTCGTGTTTTCCTCTGAAATGTATCTGAATGTTGTTTTTTTGTTTAGCGTTTCGGAGGGAGGGCTGGCTTACAGACAGCATTTCGCAAATCCAGCCCTCGCTGCACCCTGTTTCCCAACTTACTGTGGGTTCTGGCTGTGGCTCCAGGCTGGATTTGCAGTCTCTCCTCAGCACAGTGTGGCAGCAGACCCCGAGGTGCCGCAGGGCTGTTCCCCAGCCCTCCCAGTCTCAGCAGGGCATGGTTGCCACCGGGGGACACCCCACGGGAGGGGACCCCGGTGACACGGGGCAAAAGGTGTGGGGCTGGGCAAGTCCATCCCACTGACTTCTTGCACCACACAGCACCTGCAGCCTGGTGACACTGTGCAACCAGCCACAGCTCTCGGGGGAGCTCTGGGGTCGGCCCAGAGCCGCATCTCGGGAGAGCTGAGCCCAAATTCAGCCTGGCGAGTGCCGGTCTGCCTCTGGAAATGGAGGGGTTTTGCTCCGGCACACCTGAAGACGCTGGGGTTATATGGGGCTCCCGCCATATGGTATGAAACACCTCGCCGGGTGGTTTCAAGCTGGTGTTCTGCGTGGTAGGGCCTGCTCCTTCTTATGTCCACGCAGGGTCTAAGTTGTGGAAGCCCACCCAATGAATTCTTGCTGCACGAGAAAAATAAGCAGCCTCGGGCAAGATTGACAAAAATACCTGTGCCACCGGGGCACTTCTGACCATTTTTAAGAATTTCTCTCTTCTACCTCCATCTGTACTTCTGCTGCTATTTTTATAATCACTTCTCTGCTTTCAACTCCTTATCTTCTTTAGCTTTCCCTCTCCTTTTTACTCTTTATGCCCCGAAATCTTTTCATTGCCTTTTTTTTTTTTTTCCTTTTTGGGTCTGATTGGGCTTTATTTCTTCTCCTCTGCCAGATTTATGTGAGTTGTTAAGTCCAGCAGCCATTTGTCTCTGCCTGATGACAGACTTGCCTTTACCCCCCCTCCCCCCCATCAGATTCATGGCTGTTCTTTAAGGCCCTTTAATATTTTAATGCTCTGACTATAAATTTCATTTTCTTTAAGCTTCAATCCTTCTGCGGGCCTTCCTGCGGCTGGGTTGGCGGCCGCCCCCCCTTCCCCACTCCCCGGTGTGATTTGCGGTGTGTCACAAGCGGTGTTTGGGGTGGCTTTGCTCCGTGCATGGGAGCAGAGGGCAGGGGAGGGGAGCGTAGCAGGAATTCGCTTTTCCTTAAGCTCACATGATTCTTCAAAACTTGACAGGAATTGACATTTTTTTTTTTTGCTTCCAAGCTGTGATTTGTTGTGGGCTTGTTGTGCTTTTTATTAAAATGCTCTCGTGGAGTGCTTAAAAAGGTTGGCTTTACACAGCCCCAGCTTCCTTCTTTAATAAACGCAGCCTCGGCTTACAGTTTTTCCCTCTGATGTGTCAGCTGGGGGACTCGCTCTCCAGTTCAAATACACCCAGACTGCTTAAATCATCCTTATTTCTCTCGAAGGGAGAGAGACTTTTTGCTCTCCAAAACTTTTCACACCATAAGTTAATAAAACTTCTCCACTGAAAGGGATGGATGTGACACTGTGCTGAGGATTTCATGGCCGAGCGCTGGATTATTGCTGCGGTGTAAAGGGCTCCCCAGCTCTGGTAAGCACATTGAATGTCTTCTTAAAATACGAGGTTGCAATTCATTTGGCAACGGCTGTCCCTGAAGGCTGCTGGAAGATTTCACCCCTTTGCTGGTGCAGCAGAGCAGGACACCTCGGGGAAGCACTTCCCAAGGGGCAGCATGGCCCAGGGCTGCATTGTCCAGTGCATCGGCGAGGTGGTAGTGAGGCGAGGGAAGAGCTGCCCTGTGCTGCTACTGAAGGCTGCTCCGCTTGGGAGTGCGCTTCGAGAGCTGCAAAGAAAGCTGGGCTTGAAGCCAGAGCAGAGTTACTCTCTGCGTAAACCCAAGAGACCAGAAGGGCAAAAACAGTGCTAGAAATTTTGATGGCGTTTGTAAAGAAGTCAGTCAACTCTGTTATTAAGCATGAGATTGGCAGCTGATCCGAAGGGTGACAAAGCAGCCCTGCACCTCGCCAGGAGGCACCTGATAGGAAATTATCAGCAACATCTGGGACAGCTATTTCCTCTGGGTTTGTAAACATTTAACCGAGGAAATGTTAGCGAAGTCTTTTGCATCAAACAGTCCTGAGCCACCGGTCCACGCCGGCTCGTCCCACAGCCCTCCACCCACCGCAGCAGCACAAGGAAGCAGGGCTGTGTTTCTTCCCTTGTTTTTGGCACCTGGGCCAAGGCGGGGGTAGAGCTGCTGAAGAGTTTAATTCAGTGCTTTCCATTTTGGATATTAGTAGCGCCACTGAGTTAGGATACAGGAGCCTGGAGAGGAGTCATTCCCTCTCAACACATTAAGGATTAGTTATTTTCCTATTAAACTGCTTTAGTCATGGTGAGTTTGTTGCTTTAAATGGGTCACTGTGTGTAACAGGCATTGATAGGAAAGCTTAATCCTACCTGATCAGTTTGACTGACAATAGGGACCTACTGAATTCAATGCAAATTTTGCTACGGACGTGTACAGACCAAAACTCAGTGTCACCCTCTGTATTTACATCCACAGGGCTCTGTTGAGCGACCACTGGAGCAGCCAAAGTAAGGCTGAAAGGACACAGCGTGGACACAGCAGTGGTGGCACCGGCCGCAGCGGGGTCCCCAGTGCTCAGCTCCCCAGGAGCTCCACCACCTCTCATGTCCAGGCAGGTTTGGCCCATCTGGGGTGTAAAGTGGGAAGGTGTGAACTATTTCAGCGCAGCTCTGGTAAACAGTGCAATCAAACTTCCCCAGGGAGCGGCAGTGGGGAGCTGCCCGGCAGAGAGAAGGTGCTTTATGGGTGCTAGTTGTCATGGTCTGAGCGTAGGGAGCCTGGCAGATACGGAGACATAAAGGCAACATGCTGTAAGAGGCAGGCTCCCTGTGGTCCCCGCGGGGAGGCAATGGGAGCACCAGCCCCCATCCTGCCTGCCAAAGTCACTGTCTGTGGCAAAGCTGGCACCAGGTTTTGCTCACTCCTCTTGGAAGGTTGGTGATAGCGCCAGGCTCCAGGAGACGCAGGAGCTCTTCAGGGAGAGATAGAGGAGACAGAGGCAGCAGGAGGCTCCACTTGCACCTGCCTGCAATTAATTAATTACGAATCCACTCATTAGCTCAGCCCCATGGCTCCCCCTCACTGCCAAGCCCCCAGCTGTCCAGAGAGCAAGTCATTATTTGAAAAGATTCCCCATTAAACCTGAAAGCAAAGGAATATTTCAAAGAAGAAGGGGCAAGAGAGACAGCGAGGGTGTGTGCATGATTGCAATCAGCTCTTGAGGACATACTGGAGCGGCTGGATCCCTATCTTGGAGCGGTCTGAGAATGGTGAAATCGATTTCATTAGCTCATTCAGCCGCTGATTACTCTTGTGCCACATGAAATGCCCCCGTGGCCCCCCCATACTGTAGCCTCCGCTGGCGGTGGGTACCCATCTGTGCATGGCAAATGCACACAGGCACCCCTGGGTCCAACCCCATCCTGCCGGCTGCAGAGCAACCCACACAAATGCAATCCCAGCTGGTGCTACCCCCCCCCCCCAAAGATTTCAATTTCCTGAAGTGGGTGCCTGCTTCCCCTTTGTGCCCAGGCGGCAGCTGCAGCCCAGCTCTCAGGCTTTTAACCCAGTCCGTGCACACATCTGCTTCGCCACCCATTTTTCTATTACCTGCTTTCTGCTCCTTGCTTTAGTGGAGGCACCTCTTTAACCGCAGTGATTTACAGGTGGTGTTACGGCAGGACAGGTCTGACACTGATTGAGTCGCTTATCTGCTGTCTCCCTCCTGCTCTCTGACAGCCTCTCCCCCAGGTATCAATCTGCACATCAGTTCTTTATTCCTGAGTGAGGGACGAGCTGTCAAGGTTGCAGCTACACTGTCATCTTCATCTGAGCTGCCAAGCTGCCCTTCATCGCTTAAAGACCCTCTTTAACACACGCATGCTTTGGGAGGGGGGCTGCAGCGTTGGAGGTAAGGAGATGGCAGCAAAATTTCATTTGCCTTTGAGGTGCCTGGGGCTTGATGGATTGGCTCTTGTTTGTCAGGGTGCCTGTAAATAAACAAGTTTCCATGCTGTAGGTTCAGCCCCACAGCTTCTCCAGTTAGCTCCTTGCAGCCCCGTGCTGGCTCCCAGCCACTGGTGCAGGGAGAGCAGCAGGGTGCTGGGACCCCTGTGAGATCAGAGACCCTCCCCCCCCCAGGCCAGGGCTACCATCAGGGAGGTGGGACAGAGCGGAGAGAGGGTGGAGAAGAAAAGTGCGTGGGGCCAGGCTTGGCTTCGGGGTTTGCCAGGTTTCCCCACTGCCTAATGCCTATTGTGACCCCCAAGGACGAGGCTGAAGCCGAACCGCAGAGGGCTGTGCCATCCTGGTCATTGCCCCCCATCGCAGGGCCGTGGGACCAGGACAGGGATACGCTGGCACCCAGCCCCTGCACCCCAGTGAGGTGGCTGAGCTGGGACAGTCTGGGCCCCTGCATGCCCCCGAGGCCGGCTGGAAGGAGGCAGAGAGGGTGCAGGTTGCTCCCTGCATGGTGCCTGTGCTGCTGTGCTCCGAGTTACCCCCAGCCCCCTGTGCAGCCGGTGTCCTCCCCCCAACCCTCATCCTCACTGGGAACTGGGGCTGTGTAGCCTGGAGAAAAAGGAGGCTGAGGAGAGACCTTCTCGCTCTCTACAACTACCTGAAAGGAGGTTGTGGTGAGGTGGGTGCTGGTCTCTTCTATCAAGTAACAGTGATAGGACGAGAGGACGTGGCCTCAAGTTGCGGCAGGGGAGGTTTAGATTGGATATTAGGAAAAATGTCTTTGCTGAAAGGGTTGTTTGTTAGACATTGGAACAGGCTGCCCAGGGAATGGTGGAGTCACGGTCCCTGGAGGTAGTCAAAAAGCATGTAGACAAGGCACTTCAGGACATGGTTTAGTGGGCATGGTTGATGGTTGGACTCGATGACCTTAAAGGTCTTTTCCAACCTAAATGATTCTATGATTCTATGATCCCCCCCAGCTGGACATTACCCCACTACGTGGTTGCACTGCAAAGCCTTGACTGCACCTTTCTGCTCAGCACTGAGCCGTTTTCCTACATTTCTAAATTATGTTTTTCTTAGCTTAAAACCACGCTCCTCTCCAAGTTCGCTGGCAGCACTGGGCAGCGGTGCAGGGTGGCAGGAAGGGACCTGTATCTGCTTTTGGGTTTGTGCTCAGGTGTTGCTCTTGGGGCAAAGCAGCTTCCAGCCATCCCCACCTCTGGGAGGAGAGACGTGTCCGAGCAGGAGGACGCCTGTGCACAGGATCTTCTGCATTAAAGCCCCACGTCACCTCAGAGTGAGAGGCAGCCCGGGGTGACCCAAAGGCAGCATGCAGCGAAGGAGGGTGGTGGGCAGGGCCCCGCGCGCCTCCAGCCATGCCTTGGTTTCCCCGGAGTTTCTGGCCACCCATAGCCCTCTCAGTTCAGTTTCCTTGTTGCTGCTCTTTCGCAAATAAAAAAGCCGCTGAAACGTAATCTCTACCATAATGTTTATTAAATAGTAATTTTAAAAGGTTTTTATACAAATCATATAAACACAGTTTGATTTTTTTTGTTTGGTTGGTTTTTTTTTTTTTTTTACACCGAAGAATCACAGTAAAAGCTCTTTAAGTCCATAAGTCCTGGCTCAGCCAGTGAACGGTCAAACACCTTGAACTGCAAACCTTGGAGAAGTTCCATTTCTTAATGGTTTGATTGCCCATGCTCACCCCCCGGCACCTTCCCACAAAATTAAATCACCCAGCACCGCAGCCTGCCAGTTAGCAACACGTCCTCGCCACGGGAAGGGTGTGGAGGCAACAGCCCATTTCAGCAAAGGCATTAACACCGATTTCTTTTTTATTCTTTTCTGAATTTCACAGAGGGAATTGCGATCAGCAAACCTAATCTATTTGCAGAGGAGGATGCAACGAATTGAATGCACTGACGACTTTTTTTTTTTTTTTTTTTTTCCCTGTTGAAGTTACAATCAAACACAGTTTTCTGCAGAAGAACAGTAAAGCACCCAGCAGAGGTAAGTGAGGTATCGACTTTGCAGCATTATTGGCCTGCTCCCGCCCAGCAAGCGCATGCCTGTGGGCCCTGCCCCGTCTGGAAGGGGCGAGCGGGACACGCAGGGCAGATGCTTCGCTGGGCCTGTGCCAAGGTAGTGCCAAGATCAGCAGTACTCTCCTGCCCCAGATCAAGAGATATATTAACACGAGTCAGTCCCACGGAATAAGTCACATACACGATACATACAGAGAATTCACGTGCGTGTGCAAACACACTATTTCTGAATATATGTATATACGAACTCTTCTCTCTGTACGTCTACAAGACACCATAACGTCACCTTTTTAATTATATATTTTCACCTATTGTTTGCCTAAGTCGACTTTTCTTCTGTATGGTCCTTTTCCATTCAACCTTCCCCTCTCCTGTGATTTGAAGGGGATAAAATCATCGAGCAGCAGCAATCCAGCTTTGAAATGGTCTGGTACATTTCCTCTTACTGCCTGTTTCTTTTGTACAGTAAAATAACACCCCTGTGGAATTTGTCCGTGAAGAACGCCAAAAGAAATAAGGTGATTCGAAAGGGGAATCTGAGATACATTTACTGCTGTTTCTGTTGGGTGCACAGCGTGAATTAAAAAAAATGAAGGCCTTTGTGTGTGCATGTCTCTGCGTGTGCGTGTATGAACTGTGGATGTTTTGATGACACAGCTGCTGGTATCTGCTTCCCCAGTAAAACATGCGTCTTTCTTATAGTGGAGAAGATGGATTTTTTTTTTTTTCCTAAAAACTTGCTGTCTGATGGAGCTCTTCATGAGCTAGACAAATGTTCCTATTCCCACTGCACCGAGGAGCAGCTGTGGCACTGTCCGTGCTCATCTCCTCTCCAGATGTTGCTTGTCTCCCCAAACACCTGCCCTCCTGCAGGATGTGTTTGCAGGGGCTGTGCAAACTGAGCTTCACAGCACATCACACCTTCGGCGCTCTGCAGTTAGCGAGGAAAAAAAAAATCCATCCCCAACCCAAACTATTTTGCTAGGCAAAATGTAAAATCAGGACACGTCAGGTATTTCCAAAGAGCCCCTGGAAAGCAAACTCAACGTGCTGGAAAGGTTTCTCGCTTATATATGTGCAAGCTGATAGGGGCGATCCGTCTGTACTGAATTGGAAATGAAGGCATTGGTTTGGGGCCCAGCATTTGAACTCTTTTTTCTCCATTAAATTGTTTTCATAACACTCCTCTCCCACGGCACAGTGGTAAGTGGAGAGGTATCAGCTGCCAGACAATGTAGCCAGACCACTTGAAAGTAGAAGGACCAGACTTCTTCAGCCAGGCTCTACCCGGTAGAGAGCGGTGAAGAGTGTTTTGCCGGGGAAGGACGAAGGCCTCACTTCTTGTTTGATACAGCACTGATCATCAGATGGAGGAAAAATACTTCTTCTAAGGCACTTGTTCAAAGTAAGTAAACCAAAACACAGCTCATAAACAAAACTTCTGGTTTTTGCTACTGATCAGGAGCAGTGCAGCTTTGCTCCAAAGGGGATATGGCTGCAGCCGTTTGGTCCAGCGGTGCTGATGGCACCGGCTCGTGCCCCCAAGCTCCAGGGAGAAGGGGGGCACCGTGAAGGTGAGGGGAGGCCGGGGGGTGCCGCAGCCAGGCTCCTGGGGCCATGGGCACGGCTCCAGCCTCCTTCCCTGTTCATTTTCCCTCCCTGGCACTTTGGAGAGGCCTCGGCACTGTGCCTCAAGTCAAACCTCGAGTGAAGCCCCATTCCCAAAGCCGTCGCCTGAGTGCCGGCAGCTTGATAGGCTCTATCTTTTGTTTGCTGCAATTTTCTCATTATAGCAAAAAGAAAAAGAAAAAGGGCAGGATCAAGAGGGGTGGGAGATTCAAAGAAAGGCCTTCCTGATGAAGGCCTCAGCTGTTGCAATCCAAGATCTGGATTTAATAAATGGCTCTTATTCACAAATCACTTTAAGGCTCTTCAGCTTCTCTCAAAGAGGTGCTTCTACACATCGGGTTTCCTTTCTATTTTATTTCTTAATGATTTCAGAAAGGGCTGTTGTTACCATCGACACTAAAGCCAGTATCCCACCTTTCCCCCCTACCAGGAGAAGAAAAGGTGAAGGTAACAACATGCTTCCATTTTCAGGACTGGAAACTGTAGCTTCCTGGACTTAGCGTGAAGTGCACAAATCCCTACAGCTAAAACGATATCTGGATGGGGTCTAAAATGGGCCGGGTCTCCGTCTGTGTGTGTGTGTTATTTCCAAAGACAGGGTGGCTGAAGAAATCCCTCAGCCTTCTCAGCAATGCACCAGAGAAAGGAGGTGGGAAATAACAATCAACATTTAGTTTCTCACATCCAAAAGGTAAACCAGTCTCCCTCGCCATGTCCCAGCCACTCGCATCAGCAGAAAATGAAGATGAACCAACAAACAAGGGTCTCGGTCCCCCCTTGCCTGGCACAGTCCAGTTTGCGGGAAAGCCCGCTTGGTCCTGGCGGAGCGTGACTTGCCGACGGGACCTGGCGGCAGGAGCAGTGCCTCCCCTTGCTCCTCCCGCACCCCTCGTTCCCCGTTATGGCATTCAGTTCCCATAGAAAACAGCAAAAAAAGTACCCCCCCGCCAGCCCACCTCACCGGGCGCAATGCCGAGGGTGATCCCCAGGGCACCCATCAGGCCTCTGAGCAGCACTTCTGGTGGTTCATCTTGACCTTGTGCTTGATGCCGTCATACAGCTCAAAGTTGTAGTTCTCCAGCGTGGTGGAGCTCCGTGAGGACAGCCCAGCATATGAGCACGTGCAGTAGAGGAGCAGACCAGCACAGATGGCCCCGAGGAGGACGCCAAGGGAGCTCATTGCTATGATGGTCACCAGGATGGGATCCAGGGTGTAGAGCCAGCTTTTTTCTTTGTCTAGCTTCGGGGTTCCTGGAGAGTTAGTAGAGAACAGTGTGTCGTTCCTATCCGATCCAAAGTAATCTGCAGTGGAATGGGCACTTATTATCCAGGGATCACTTTTCCCCCACCACCACCTTTATGCATTTCTTACTCGGAGTTGTGATGGCCTTACAAGAGTGTAAGCACCACCATGGGTGTATCTCAGGGGGATTCGCTAACCCAGGTCTAGAAGTAATGCGAAGCACCGAACTACCAAGAAAGTTAGGCACCCTAATTCACTTTTACATCTCAGGCTATGTAAATAGCATGCTAGCATTTTGCACCCACTGAAACTCTGGCCCTTCAAGTGCCATTGGGTTCAAAACTATGGAAACAATCTGTCACAGCTCCCAGACTTAATTTTCTCCATTTACAAGTCAAAATGCCACACAAGCGGCAATTACTGCTTGAAAGATCAGTTCCACTTGTCCTAACACAAATACAATATATTGACTTTGCAAGATTGCTGGCTGTTGAAAAAGGAAAACAAGAAAAGAAAACTAATGTCTTTGTCCAGACACTAAGCCACCACTTCAGTGTACATTCTTAAGCATGTTCTAGTTCCTAACACCCACTAAAACTGAGGTTTGTGAGTAATTAATTGCAGTATCTGATACTGAAACACAAGCTCCTCTAGATAAATTGCCCGTGTGGCATTTGGGTACCAACCTGGATCATCGTTGTCTTCATAGTCTTTCTCAGAGGTCAGAAAGTCATCCTCCACTCTTGGGAAGTTCACTAGAACAACAAAATGGGAAGCACTGTTTGTTTAAAGAGGCCTTTTGCGGGCATTATTGCCCCTGGTCACCGGATTGCGAGACTGGCCAGAAGAAAGCAATAGTTAAACTACTGCAAGGCTCTTCCTCATTGAAGGAGGAAGAGCTCTTCCTCTTCCTCCTTTGGCCAAAGTCAACGAAGACTCTTGCCCACTTGAGAGAACAGGATCTTCCTACTACATCACATTTCATGACCACCAAATGACCAGCTTTTAAGAAGAAAAGCGAGCGAGCGAAAGCAAAGAAACCAGATAACTTGAATAGCACTAAAATATTGGTGCCTGCATAATTACCATAATTCACTATTAACATGTTCATGGGTATTATCCTTACAACTTTGAATAGGATCTCAGTGCCTATCATTACTTGCCACTAATGCTAGATCCATTTAGCACACTCTACTTTTCATCTTTTCCCATACATCTTACTGGACACAGAGCTTCAATGACCCAGTTTCTCTTTGGGTTTCAGATAAATTCGTAGTAATTTGAGGAAGTCATGTACCACCATTATATGTTTTAATGCAAAAGCTGGTTGAAATGGGGAGAGTGGGAAATGGGTGTCCATATCTAGGCATTTATGTTAACATTTCTCTGATCCAAATTCCTTTTAGTGGTGACATTTCTTTTTATTGTTCAGCTCAGATCAAGCACTAATAACCAAATGTACATGCTGTAATCTGAGCAGAAGTAAGTTATTTTCCTGTGCAGGCTTCCTAGCATTATCTCTACATACAGTTACTATGGCTCTTTTTCAGTTTTCCAAAAGGAAAATGCCCCTTCATTTCAATCTGCTTAGATTTTTCAAAGCTGACTGTAACTTGGGGTGCCCAACTGAGACGGCACTTCGAAATGATCAGGAACATGGAAAATCAGGGCCTACTAGAAAGTGGTAGAAGTCGCACCCTTGAAATAGTTGTGGTTGAAAACCAAGGCTACTTTGCGTCTTGTGCAAAAATGGCAAGAAGAGTTTAAAGACGTTACTTATGAACAACCAAAGAATGTAACTTGTGCCTAAAAAGCCATGTGCAAAGAAATTATTAAAAAAAAACTTATAAGTGAATATTTGTGCATATTTGCACAGAGATTTAGGACTTGAAAAGGCCTCCTGAGTTGTTAAATCCATTTTTTTTGCTATCCCAGGCAATAGTATGAGGCAATCCCCGCCAGTGACATTTCAAGGTTCACTTCCAGAGCAGGGGGCTCTGCTGAACATCATGCTGCCCCAACGCCACCTTAGACCTGACTGCAATGATCCTCTGTGATAGTACTAATGACACCTTCCCAAATACCCATTCTTTGGGCAGAATTGCCTTTTGCCCTCCACACTGAAAATCAAAAGATTATGGGATTTGTTTGAATTTTCAAGTGAACCTGGCAACAGGAACGCACAAAACCCAACACTTGCCCCTCCTGATAATGAGCTCTGTGTCTAGTGAGCCAGGTAATTAAGCTGACTCGAGGCTGCCGGTAGCTTGTTGAAGAGACATAGGTGCACACCATCTTCTGTAAATCCTCACTTCAGCAGCGAGTTCAACATGATTTCTCAACAATTCCAGAACTGACAGGCCCAGATGGCAACATCTTAGGGCTGGGAGAACTGCCTGAGGGCCTCTTGCAAACATTTAGAGCCGAACATGTGGAAAAATAGCTTGCAAAACAGTTCGCACGCAGAGACGTCTGCTTTGCTAGTCCTCTGTCAGAAGACAAGCAGTGAAATTTGCCATCCGTGTCACCCACACAACCCTATGGAAACTGTAGGTTGCTCGAACATGAGCAACGGTTGAAATTGGACCACGGTCTGCCCAAGGAGCCCACGTGTGGGGAAAGGCCGTTAGAAGTCTTTCACCTTTCCATATTGTAGCTTCTCTACATTTTGTGTGAGAACAAGCTAGCAATTTGGTGCTTTTTTATTTCCAGGGTAGCCTTGAGGGAAAAAGCCAGAAAAAACAAAGTATCGGTTAATCAACACTTTGAAAAGAACACTAGTTCCTCCATCCTGAAAGGAAGGAGCGCTGGGAAAACTTGAAAAAAGAGAACATTTATACAAAAAGCCCAGCCCAAAATCTATTTACTCTTCTAGCAATTTTCCCAATTCCCCACGCTAATATGACTCCAAGTGCCGCTTTAATGATATCTTCCTCCTCGCCCATTCTCCTTCCTCCTCAGGCCTGTGATAGGCCCTCATTCTTCTGTTCCCCGCACACCATTTCATTGCTATCAGAATGTATGTTGTCACGCAGGGCTCTAAGCTGGCTTTGGAAAAATGTAACTCGATGTTTCTTTTTCCATACTGGGGTTTCTCCAGTCATTAACAAAATCAGCTCTGGCTGTGTGGCTGTCTGTGGGAATTGAAGCTGGTGGTCTCAGTGCAGTTACTAGCGGAGATGATTTTCTGTCATAGAAACTAGCCTGCTATTTGTCATCAGTTAGGCTCCTTTGTGACAAGTCTCAGCAATATTGTCACAAATGGAGCAGGCCATGGAAAGTGACCCCCTTGGAAAGCAATCCCCAAAAAACCCTGCAAGCTGCTGGGCAGAATGGGAGAAACCTGCATTGCCCTGTGCTGTGGAGAGCTGCTTCCTTAAAGGGCAGCTTTCAGGTGCGATTGCCTTTGCCTTTCAAAAAGAAAAAAAAATATACTGGAGAAGGGTAGGCAAGAAAGTTAGGGGAAACTGTATTTAAACATGAGGAATACTTTCTCCTGAGTGAAATGCCCTTTTTAAAGCACGTGTGCTGAATGATGGCTGTGAGCACCTTGCCGATCATGCCCAAAAGATGATGTTAGTGATGCTGTTGGAAACAGTCGGATGCCGAGAAAAGGCTGTTATCTGTTGGATCTGAGAGCACTGCCAGCTAAAAGGCTAATTTATGGGACCTGAAAAAGAAAGATGAGATTCCAATCAAAGACAAGGAGCGGCTTAAGTACCGCATACGTATGAACTCACATGGAGGGAGAGCAGGAGAGAATTAGTATTTTCAGAGAGTAAGGAGCTTTAATGTACATCTGTTTTAAAATAGTAGCAGGGGCGGGAGAGATTGGGCCAGGGAGAGGGTTACTGGCAGGGGGGGTGACACGTGCTCAATATGCCTTGCCAGGGTGGACAAGGGAGGCACAAGAGCAGACGAGGCTCTCCGGTGTCCCACCACAGACATATAGGTGCCTCTTGCAGGAACGCTCTCCAAAGCTGCCCAAGGCAGCTCACCTCTGCAAAGCTGAGGCCAGCATATCATATGGACTGGCATGTATTTCCCGCCACCACACACGCTCAACGCCAGCCTGCCTGCGCAGGATTACCAGCAATGCCCACCGCCTCAGGCAGAGACCTCTGCATCAAGCCAAGAGCTATTGCTTTGGAGAGGACACCCGGTCTCAGTTGCTAGAACTGAGCATGCCTCAAGGCAAATGACCACCACTGGGAAAAAAATTGCTGTTTCTTTCTCAACTGACTTTGTCTGGTTTAAGTCTGGGCACCGAGCGCTGCCTCCTGCTTGGGTCCCTCCCTCCCAGGGCAGAGCTCTTTTACCACGCGTGTCTCTACACACAGGCATTTGCAGATGGTGCCTCTCGGGCCCTTTCTAGGTGAACAAAATGAGCCCCTTGGCAGGACGTGCCTTTCCCAAATGATATATCAAACTTGCAGCAGTTCCCAGCCCTTTTTGTTGCCTGCCCGCAGCCTCTCTGGCACAGGGGAGCCTGGCCCAGAGAACGCCCGGGATGCACTCCCGCTGTCTGTGTGCTCCCACTCCCTGCTTCCCACAGGGGTCCGCAGGCTCTGGAGCTGAAGGGGATGCACCAGGTGATGGTGGCTTGTGGGCTCTGCTACTTGCCGTCTTCCACTCCCCAGTAACATCTGCAGCTGTGCCTCTTGGTACAAAAGAGGGATAGCTGGCTGCCCTCTGGTCCTTTCCACAGTAGGGAAACAACCATGTGCTGCTCACTTGCCCAAAACCAGCCAGTGCCCTCCTATGGGCTCACCCCTCTCTTCTGCTGCTACAACATCCTTCTCAGCTGGTGCTACCCTTCCCGGTATCGGAGGTGCGCAGCTGCTCTGCTGCCAAACAGCGCCCATGAGGGCCTGAAACATTAAATCCAGCTAAGCCCAGGGAACCGGGGTCAGAAATTACCGCTCCCCAGCCATGGCAGAGAGGCAGAGCTCCAGCTCTGCTCTCATCCTCCCTTTTCTCCCTTTGCTCATTCCCAGCCCTTTTCTCTCCGCAGCAATAGCGTGACTCCAACACACATCATTTTGTTTTGACATAGCAGAGCAGCCGCCGTGGCCTCGCCTTGACACCGCTCCGTTCAGCGGTGGTGGCGGCGCAGCGCTGCTCCTTCGGCTGGGAGCCCCGGGGGCTGGGGGAGCGACACCTCCCACCCTGGGTGAATGTGAGCGGGGAAGCACTTCTCAAAGCAGCAGCACAGGCACCAGGCAGAAACACTCCCTCTGAACCCCCCACCGCTCTATTTCCAGCCAAAAATCCGCCTCACTTCTCTCTTCCCCACTCCTCCAGAAACACAAAACGACTTCAGTTTACAAAAGGGCTAAATCCCTGCCAAATTTCAAATTAAAACAGTGCTTTGGCTACAGCTGAACATTAAGGAAAGCAAACAAGCAGCCTCTCCCCTGGCCCGGCTGCCCTCCGCAGCACGGGAACCCGCACTGAGGAGCCTCTTGCGTTCCTTGGGCTTCCCATATGCAGAGAAGATGGGGAAGCGTGGCTGGGCGGGTGAAGACTCCCACCGAAAGCACTCAGAGACATGAAGCCAGGCTGAACGCTTGATGCAGCGGCAGACACAAGCAGGCAGCTATTTCCAGCCCCGGCGCTGCCCTCTGACACAAGCGTGGCAGATGGCCAAGGTGGCTGCCCAAAGTGGGGACCCTGCCAAACCCTCCCTGCAACAGCCACGTCCCCCATTGCAGCCTGACCCTTTCCCCAGCGTATCCTGCTTTTGCACCTCTCCTCACCGCCGGCACCAGACCAGGGAAACGGTGGTGGCGGCATGCGTGTGCACGGCATTACAGTGGCATTGTACGGTGTGGTTTTTCCTCTCCCTCTCTCTTCGCGCTGGACTACCTGGGTAAGGAGCTGCCTTTCGGGTTCGGCGCTCTGTGCTGGAGCTTACTGGTCCCAAACCGAGCAGTTCCTCGGCGCAAGGGCAGCGCTGCCAGTCCATCGCTGCCACGCAAGGGCTTGGAGCTGGGGGAGAAGCTGGCAGCTCTGCGGCATCCCGATATGTTTATCTCCCTCCCCGTTGTTGCTGTTTGTTTTACAGTGGCGATGGCTAACGACACTATTCCTCAAACTGGCAGTCACGTCTGCAATTGCTGCTAAGAGCCGGCAAAGGCACTGATGGAGGAGCTATGGCGGAAAGCCAAGAGGCTGTCCAAGCTTGCCTCGGGGCCCTTGCCTGGCGTCTGCGTGCCTCACTGCTGCCCTGACACGGGGTGAGCTGGGGCCGGCCCCAGTAAAGTCAGTAGGTTTTCACAGGGTTTCTAGAGGGGGAAAAAATCCCAACACAGCCCTGCGCACAATCTGGTTTCTGCCTTATTCCCTTGCATTCACCAGCAGAGGCATTTCAACTCTGGCCAGAAAAAAGCCGCCCTTGCCCTTAAAGCCCTGGGGAAAGCAGCTCTGGGTTCCCTGCGCCAAGTGGCATCTCGCAGGCACTTGCCCGAGCAGGAGGCTGCCCTGGCTCCATGTCCAGTCTCCAGGCTGGGTGAATGAGCACTGTGCTTTGCAGCCTGCTCCTCAGCGATCATCCATTTTGGGCACGCTGACATCGCCCAGGCAAGGCACAGCACAGCCCTTCCCATGGCACTCTTTACTTTGCCAGGCCATCGTCCCCCCCTTTGATGCCCCCGTTTGCCACTGGCTTTGCCCCATTGCTTACAGAGAGGGCCCATGGGCCCTCTCCCGCCAGCCGCAGAATTGCTTTCCCTACAACACGGCAGCAACTGCAGAGCTAAAAAGACCGACACCATCACCCCGCATAAAACCGGGGAAGCCACAGCTGGACCCTCCTTGTGGCACGCAGGAGACATCAGACTTCCACCCTTCACACCACTCCCTGAAATATGGAGCCCCTACCGCTACCCCCAAAAGTTCATCCCTTTTTTTTAAGTAGGCTCTTAAACCCCTGAAGTTACCTGCAGATGAGGTTGCATCAAAATCACACTAAGTTGTATCTATTTTCTTAAACAAAGTATGCTAATTTTAGCTGCTTTCTTCCCTGTGATGTGCTGCAGCCTGAGCAGCACTCAACTCTTCGGTCAATCTGGCTGCGGCGCATATACGGAATAATTAAACCCTGAACAATTCCTTCCTTTTTGTCTGTTTACTTAACGGAATTTTTTTCTTCCTTGTTGGGAAGCCATCCGCCAGTCTCTCCCTCCCTGTTTTTCGCATGTGCATATTTGTTTTGAATTTTGCTTGGACAGTCACTGAAGTGTACAAAATGCAAATTACAAGTGTATGGGCTTTGCTGTANAGCGGCGTGGGTCCTCAGCTTTGCTTGTGTTTGAACAGCCAAAGCGAGGAATCACATTTGAATTATTTTTTTGTTGATGGCCTGAATTCCTAGTAAAGCCAGGAAGTTTCATTGCAAAGCTGAGCTGTATGCCAGGATCAAGAGTATGATGGAAGGAAAATAAATGCAGGAGGGAAAGAAAAACCTCTCAAACTGGCAGCAAAATATATTTCACATGAAATGTGATGCTGCTGCCTCCTCCGAAGGTGTGAAAGGTGCACCCAGAGAAGATAGGAAGGAGAAATACTGCAGCAGAGGTCCCTGTAACAAGCTGGGAGGGCTCGGGTGAAGGGAAGGCAGGGGACACACACCTCTCCAAACCCTTGGTGCCGTGGCACCCGGGCCGCTCCCTCGCAGCTCTCCTATGCAGTCCCACATGCAGAGGCCCGGCAAGGATTTCGCAGAAGGGGAACACATTGCCATTTCCATGATTAATTTTGGCAATGGCTTACCCGGTTTTCGTTGTGCTCAGGGACGGAGTGCTCAGCTGAGCTGGCAGCCGAGCCGGCCCTGGGGCCCCGGGAAGTCGGATGTCCTGTCTCCAGGGGCCCCGGCCAGAGAAATTCTGCATAATCGCATTGAGCAATTTAGCACTTAAGCAGTGTTAGCAAAATCCCCACACAATCCCAAGGGTCAGTCCAGCCGCCCAAAACTCCCACTAAGGACTGGTACAAACGTAATGGATCTAAAAGCTGCTATTAATGGTCCAATCCTGAGTGCAGCGAGGCAGGGTGCGCACACCAGCTGCACTACTGGGAGCTGCGTCTGCACGCAGCAGGAACAGGAGCTTCACTTTGCTAAAGGAGATACCCCTGGCGCTCCAAAAGAAAACATGGAGTTTTGAAACACCGCTTCGTTTCAACTGACAGCGTTCTCGTTAGCAAAGAAAGAAGAAGGAAGAAAAACCCCAGATATTTGTATAAAAATATCATCATTTTATTACATTCCACACAATACATCTTCAAAGATTTTCAAATTTCCACAAGATATTTTTCACACACAGGCAACTGGGCAATGCTGGGGATGTCAGGGCTCGAGGAGTGGGGGAGAACTGGGAATAAAAATCTCGAAGTGACCTTCTGTTTTGTCTTTGGTGATTTTGGTTTGAAAGACAGGGTGCCACATTCTCCTCTCTGACACACCGACGTGCACTTGCTAAGTCCGTGGGGGTGAACCCGGTCGAAGTGAGGGGATTGTCTGACCTAGGGAGATTGAACTGACTTTGGAAACATGACGGTATCATCTGCTGACATGGCTTGGGCTGACCTGAAAATGCAGCAAGTGCATGCCAATATCTCACATCCGCTTTAATTTGCAGCTGGCTGAGAGGGGATGGGATTTCACATCACAGACTATATGCACCGCAACACCAGTGCTGCGTAACAAGGAGGCTCATGAAGACAGCACCCCAGCCCTGGAAGCCCCTCTCCAGGGACCTCTAGGCAGCACCACCTGCAAGGTGGCAGGAGCTCCCCCGGGGTCCCTTCCAGCTCTGCCGGAACAGGCACGTCTCTGCCACCCTCAGAAAGTTCATGGGAGCCAGGCCGCAGGGGGATGCTGCCCCGAGCACCCACCACCCCTAACGTGCTCGCCATGCCAAATCACCCTGGGTTTTTCTGTGTTCCCTGCATGTTTTAGACACTTGCTGCTACAGCTGAGGCGGTCCCACTGAAATCTGTTCAGTAAACAGCATGAGGAGCTGAAACAGGCTGCATGAATAAAGGCAGGGAGGGAGGCGAGAGCGACACCCCCATCAACAGAGATCCCCTGGCAACAGGGCTCCGCTGCAATAGGGGCCAATACCACATGCGCACAGCACCATTTGTGTTTCCACTTTTTCCCCAGACCAAAAAGAAGCTCAAGACTGCAGGGAAGTTAACAGAGCTGCTCGTCTCGATTCATTTTATGCAATATTCATGGGCAAAGGAGGGGTGGGGAGCACTAGCAAGTTTAGGAGGGGGGAGGGAATCTGATCACTCATCACAAATGAACACAAACAAGATGGAGGACCTTGCTCACTGGAGGTACTTTTTTTGCCTGCAAACAGATTAGAGTTAACAATTCAAACCACTTTTGCATGTCATCATTCAGTAATTTATATAAGGCATTTCCACTACAATACGCCGGGCCATTCAACAGTTGGAGGCGTGTTGGAGGCTCCATCTCACCTCCCTGGTTAAACCAGCAGCAATAGCTGGGCCCTCCAGGTGCGCCTGCGAGGCTTTGCTTGCTAGACGTTACTGACACTTTAAGAAGCCGAACATCAGCAAACGCAAAACTAATTGACATTCTCTAGAAAGTCAACTGGCAATTTTTATGATTCAGCAGCTATGAATTGGGCAGAGGAAAAAAACCAAACCCAAAACCCAGAAAGGGGAATTACACTTGTTCCTTGAACATTTCTAGGAGAAAGCCAAGGAGGAGCCCTCTCCCCCTTCCCCGTGTAAAAGCAAAACCATGAGCACCCAGAGCGAGGATACTTACAAAATAAATAAACCTTCAATTCTCAAGAAACTACAGTATTTAGCATCCACCTTAGACCTGCTGAAGTCTATGTGTTACCCTAAGGCTGGCTTTAACAAATACAAACAAAACATTCATTATGAGCTTCTCTGATATAAGGCAACTTTAAATAGATTCACTTGCGGGTGGGGGAAGAGGAGGGTTCCCCCCCCACTTCCAAACAATGGCTGTGTTATCATGTTGGCTGCAGAAAGAATAAGATGGAGAGATCTTACTTTTTGGATGTCTATGAACCTCTCTGGATTCTTCTAGCCATCCGAGGTGGACATTCCTACTGTCCAGCCTGGCCTCTTCTTCTCATTTTGCACCCGAGACATTAACGCTATCAAACAAGAAACCCAGCCAAAGCTAGATAAGGCAACAAAAAAGCATTGCTCTCTTCCCCAAGTAAACAAATCAGAGTATTTACCATAAATGTGTCCCAGACCTTCCAGAGGGGAGGTGGGAAAGGGGGAAAATTAGAAGAGAAAAAAAAAGAAGCATTCCCTGTGCAAGTAGAAGCAACAACAAGCAAATGAAAAAGGGGCTGTTTCTAAATATACATTCAGTCAGTCAGACGCGCGCTCTCCCATGCACACTCGCATACACAGATTTAGCACACATGCGCACGAGCCGCACACACAAGCTTCCAGGCTCACCATCAAGTTTCCTTGCAGGTTGCCTACCGGGAGGAGAAAAAACCCCAAACCAAACAAGCCTACCAACAAAAAAATATTCCCCAAACAAACAAACACAATGAAAAAAACCCACCCAACACCCCAAGAGTCCTCAAAAAGTAATCGAAAGGGAGCATTCACTTCTGAAGTGAAGGGGCGGTGTCTCTTCTGGCGATCCAAGATGCAGCATTAGTTTAGAGTTTGTAAAAGATTCGGGGAGGGCTGGGGGGACGGAGAAGGGACGGAGATGTCTAAGAGTTCACATATATGCTAGGTAAGGAAAAAAGTGCAAAACTGAGGCAACATATTTGAAGTCAGTTTCTGTCTGTCTGTCTGTTTTGTGTTTTGTTTGCTCTCTTGTTCCTGTTTGGATCTCAGCAGCGCGAGCTGGGGTCTTGCTCTAGTTTTATGGTTAGAGTGGGCTCCACGGCCACAGGGGCCCCGTTGGCATAGTGGGAGGTTTTGTAGGTGATGGAGTGATCACTCTTCTTGGCCGCATAGCGGAACCGGTGGTAGTGGAGCACAAGGGCCAGCGCGACGGAGACCAGCACCACAACAGCACCTCCTGCGGCAATAACGTAATACCAGTAGGCTGGGATGGGCTGCACTGACACCGTGTCCACTGTGGGCTCGGTCCCTGGCAGGAGGGTTGCCCCTGGGGAGGAGACACAGAACAGGGTTGCTAGGTGGGAGGCATGCAGACGCACAAAAAGAAACACATGCTTTCAAGAGTACAGCACTGAGTAACACGAGGTCCCAGGGCCGCCTCCGGATATGGGGCGTACTCCTGGTGGGGAGCACAGCCTGGTGTTTGCTGAGCCCCCATATTCAAGGGCCTTTTTCTTCCCTTTTAATTAATCAGGCTGCCTGGATCGCAATACAAATTCCATATGCACGCTATTATTACTGTTATTTCTGGCATCAACAAATGTTTTTTTCCCCCTCTTTTTTTTGGCCTTCTCCAGATCAGCCGCCTGGTTTTGTCTCCACATGGCAGATGTTGTCAAGCGGTGACAAAACACATCACGTTCCTAATTGGAGGAAAAGCGTAATCTCAGATGGCCAAGGAAGTTACCACAGGAGACTGGGAAAGAAATTAGAGGGAGAAACCTTTGTCGTTCTTACGGAAAAGACGACAAGATCCCTCTCTGAAAGTGCTCTGCACACAGATCTGGTCTCACTAGGTGCCCCATTCACAGACTTACAGATTTCCATATTATTCTTTAAAGCGAGAAAGGATGGTCACGATTATTTACACAGCACAGGCTGCGAAATTCAACCCAAAACTCACATAAGAAACTCATGCTCTCTGCAGCTTAAGCAAGCCAGGGCTATGAATTCATGCTGATAAAGCAAACACATCTAGGGAGGGCTGGAAAAGCACCTGCCTCCCTTGAATTCAAGGGCAGGCAGCACCCAGGCTCAGCCCAGCAATGGTTAACCCTTCCTACTCTTGCAGCTGCAGCAAAGCACTGCTCTCCCTTCCCAGGTCATCCTGCGACAGCTCGGCGCACATCTGGTGATCAGAGGCACGTAGGACCTCATTGCCAGTCCGCGGAAAGCATGCACGCACACGCGCCTCTGGCAGGCACCAAGGAGAGGAACGCCGGTGCCTGTGCTCACACCCACAGCTGAGACTGGCTCTGCGCTATTCCGCCTGCACACACTCCCACCTCCCCAGCTCCACTTGCGGGGGCGAGCTGTATATTTACTTGGGAGAGATGCACTTTTGCACCACGTTTATTTACTGGCTCCTTCAAGGGGGCCAAAGTCCCTGGGGAAACTCTCCAAAGGGTTTGCTCTTCCGCTGGACACATCGACCCCCCCCAACTCCACTTGCCCTCTTCTCTTGCCCCTGCTCCACTGGCAGGGGGCAGAGCCCCCCTGGTTAGGTGGCAGCAAGCAGAATTTTGGGGCTCCTGTGTGTTGGTGTCAGCATACTGTTGAGCTCTGCGCTAACCATATGCCAGCTTGGTTTCCTGAGCAGGCTCGGAGGATGCCAAGGGGAGAAAACAAAACAGTGCAGGATGCACCCAACTTTGCTAGCAGCAAGGGCACCCATCTCTCAGCACGGCCTCCGCCCTCCCCTCCAAACAACGCCTTACCAGCTGAAACACCAGCTGGCAAATTCAGGATGGCGATGGCTTCTCTGCTGCTGGTGGCACAGGAGATGAGGCAAAGTGATGGTTCCCCCACCAGTCAGAAGGCTCTCCTCCCCTCCCCATCCCCTAAAACCCGGGCACAGGGACTAAAAATAAGAATGAACACTGCACCCAGATGCATAGCTACAACAAAAAAACCCTCAAAACCAAGAAAAAACCCCACACAGGCAAGACAAATCCTGCTTTTACAGAGCAGGAGGCTGGGAACCACCCACATATTTGTCATTGTAGGCAAGAACTTCAGATGTCTCAGGAGTTTACCTGCCAGATATGCTGCCCTTGCCGCATCTCACCCCAGCCACCCCTTGCTGCCAGGAATGGGGGTGGCCCTGTCCCTCCTGCCCCCCAACGGCACCTGGGGAAAGGGGGTACAGGCTGGGCTGTGTGTTGGGGGTGGCAAAGGCAGGGAGCAGGCAGCCCTCCGCCCTCCTTCTCTACCTCCACCGGCCACCCGGATGCCGGGGAACGAAAGCAGCACATCCCTGAGCCTCCCCGAGCAGCTGCTGCCCCTCACCTGGCTGCGCTGCACAGGGGGTGGCAGCATGGGACACCCCATGCCAGCCCCCCGCCGGGGTGAGCATGTTCGACACCTCCCTGAGCTTCACTGATAACCCAGCAGATCCAGCTGGCCGAGCCGCTCCAGACCGGCACGCGGCCCACCGCCATCCCCAACGGCTCAGCAACACTTTGCCTGCGCCTGACAGCACCGGGGTGCGGGGCTGACCCCCGGGAAGATCGCAGGGCTGCTCGCTGTGCAGAGGCCTCTTGTGTTTACATTTGGCGACAGCCTCTGCTTACGTAGCGCCTTGCTCCAGCGAGAGGTTTACAGGCGAACAGCCTCTCACACCACCGATACGCGCTGGGCCCCACTGGTGGAAACCGGGGTGGGGAGAGGGGGCAGGTGTCAGGGATGCTGACAGATCCCAACCTTGTGGGGGAGCAGCGTTCCCCTCTGAAAAACAGAGGGAAGGAAAGTTTCCGCGGCCTCCCGATGGCTGCACATTGCCTGGCGCAGGGCCGGGAATACCAACGGTGGGTCTGGCCACAGAGGAACGTGTGCCACGGTGCCCAGCCTGCACCCCTTGCCCCTTCCCTCTGCCTGCCTGGGGATGGAGGGAAAGCAGCGCGATGCACCCCAGATGATCCCGCTTGTGGGAGGGATCCCTGGGGGACCTCGAGGTGGCTGCGGGTTCAGTACAACTTCTGCTTGGCTCTGACCTGCTCCAGATGTCGCCATGCAGCAGCCAGGGCTGCAAGTATGAGGGGTGGTGCAGAGCCCCTCCTCAGCCCCTGTTTCCGCACCTTGCAGCTCTGCTGAGGAGATAGGAGAAGTCTGGAGAGTTCATTTAGCAACTGAAGTCATTAAGGAATCACACTCGGTTGTCTCTAAGCCGTAACGAAGCCAATTCCCAACATTAATGATTGTTCTTCCTTACACTGTCAGCCACTAAATATAGCTGCCCATCCACTCAGCGCACAGCGCTGATGTTATCTGCTCTGTTTTTACTGGCTCTGCTGCTCTCTGGAAGTTTTCTCTTAGATCAGTGGAAAAGTTCTCTGCTCAGGGAGATGGAAAAAAAAATCCATCTTCTTAACTTAATAATTTTTCCACTCCCCTTTGCCTTCTGCCACACACACACACACACTTGCCCTTCCTCATTTATTCACTAGGGCTTTTGTCTTAATAAAGAAACACTTCCTGCTGTTGCTGTCAAGTTTGTGGGTGCTGTGTTTATGCATGGCTTGGGACACCGGTCAGTGGAAATCTGATTTAATCCCTAGAGTGGATGACTTCATGTGCATGTGCTGCTGCACTCACACTTCCAACCTGGCAAGGTACAGCCCCCTCCTCTTCCCAACAGGGAAGACGCTACAGGGACCAGTTTTAGAGCTGTGCAGCAGAAATCAAAACCCAAAAGAAGCAAGAGCAAATGTCATCTGGGGGAAAAAAAAGGAGAAAATCCTTTCCAGAGAGCCTCCTAGAGGGCTGCCTGCCTTGCTCTGCCACTGCTTTGTCACAGCTTGTATTCCTCTCTGAAATCACCGACATTAACCACTGTGGACAAGCAACACAGCTGGACTATTCATAGATGGCACAGATGAAAGCGAATATTACATTCATCTAATCTGAATGCCACAAAACCAGTGTCAGACTCAACCTCTTAATTGCTGCCTGTCATTTCTCCAGGAAGATATCCCTGTCTTGATTTCAGGATGCCCGGTGTGGGAGAATCCACCAGTCCCAAAGGCAAATTCACCCCACGGTTTGTCTCCATGCTCTTTGGAATATGTCTCTTATTTTTAACCTGGTATTTATCTAACTCCTTGCTTTGAGCCACTTGTTATACCTTTTATTTAAGGGTGAGGTGCATCAACTCTCAAATGCAGCACAGTTTAAGCACACTTGACTGGTCTTGTAAGATCCTGACCCACCAGCTGAAAGATATTCCACCCACACAGTTCTCTTATTATTTGCCTTGTGATCCTGGAGCCTGGAAGGCGCATGTTTTCAGCTTTGCTCCCGAGCCAGGAGAGGGAGGATTTGCTATTATTTTTAATGGCATCTGATTTTTTCAGCTCATCAGGTAATTGCAGGAGTGGGGGCTACAGAACATCTCAATACTTCCTGCACAGTCTTTCCTCTCCATCTCTCTTCTTTTCTCCAGCTAGGGACTTCTTCCCCTCCTTTTACCCTCTCCTTCCGTTGGGCGTCTCCATTTCCCTCATTTTAATTACTATCTTGCAGTCTACAATCTTCTTCTTCACTTCTTTTTTTTTCCCTCTGCGTTTTGCTCCTTCCCTGGTCATTCCATCTCTCTGTCCCATCTATTCCTGCCCATCAGCCAGGGAAACCTTTTCGATGTTTTGCTGCAATTGCTCCCCTATTGTGACCAGTGCTAGGATGTCCTCGAGGGAGATAGCAACGGGCAGGAGCCCATGTGAAGGGGAGGTGTGCCTGCAACAGCATCTGCCTGTGGTGCTTAGGGACCTCACTGTGCTGGGCACAGCAAATGCTGTCCCTACCCAACCAGTGTGCCCTGGGGAATACGATGGGGAAATGGAGGCATGCACGCAGCAGGGTATGGGGTGAAGAGGAAAAGATCATGAGTCAGCAGAACTTTGGGACAGACTCAGTGTGAGGACCCAGAGGGATGTTCAAACTGAAGATGACACACATGTTACAAGCCCCAAAAGACAAAGACGGTGCCTGCAAAATAGGTACCAGCCCAGGCCCAAGAGAACATAGAGCACGGTGTAAGTAAGGAAGGGTTGTGAGGTTTTAACTGTCAGCTGAGAATATAGCAGCAGCTTTTCAGTGACACCACAAGCCTGAGTAGCAGACAAATAAGCAGCCTACCAACAAGCAAACCCAAATTCCTAGTTGTTACAGTATGGGTATGACTGTAAAATATGGCGTTATGCCCTGCAAACGTCCCTCCCATCGGTAACGCTCGACAGCCTGCGTCACACCCCAGGGACGGAGTCATGCACGTGACTTCAGTCTCAGTATCTACTTTTCCTTCACTGCCGCAGCTTCCAGCGCACGTACCCACCAGAGACAGCTTTGCCCTGCACAGAAACGTAGCTGCTTCTAGAGTAGAGCCCAGCCATATCTTACAGCCCACCAGCAGAGTAGGGGATGGGAAGAGTACGGACCTCATGTCCAAGCAAAAGCAAAGGGTGCATTGATTGAACTGACAAAACAACTTTCAAAGTTAAGGGGAGCCCCAAGTTTGCTATTCATTACAACACAACCCCCAGATGCATTCCTGAAGAGGCAGGCAGGAAAACAAAATCCAAAATCAAAACACAGGGAAAAAAACCTCAAACAGACTAAACTGATCTTCCCCACAAAAGCAGACAGCTTTTCCCACACCAGAGCAAGACAAACAGCATCCCCACTGACTGCTCAAAGAGCAAGGCAGTTTTTCTGAGTTCCTCACCTTTTCTCTTACTCCGTATGTTTGATCCGAGAAATACCAGTTTCTATCCTCCAGGCTAGTATTCAGCTATTAAATGCACTATTTCACCTTGTTTTCCTCTTATTGACTGTCACCTTCAGAGCTCCTCATGGCAGTTTGCTCTCCCACTTCTACCTCCCAACTCCCTTCCCCTTCCAAGCAGAGCAGCCCCACCCTCCTTCACCAGCAGCTCGAACACCACCACTGCCAGAACATCTATAAACAACCTTCCCCCACACTAACTTAAGTCATTGCCACCTCATTTCACTTTTAAGTGGCTAACTGGTTTTTCATTTAAGTCAGTTGATAATTACCCTTTACTCCTCAGCCTTCCCATTTTGGCCTCAGCTGCTCTTCAGGAGGCCTAATGCCTCATGATGGCAGGTTTCCTAATGCTACTCAGCCCCAAGACAGCAGGACTTGTCTGTTTGCCTGCTCCCTGTCACCTAGCAGGAGTCGGAGGGTGCCACCTCCAGCTGCTGCGGCAGGGGCAGGGGAGGTTTAGCACACACTTGCCATTTCACTGCTCAGAACATTTGATGTTTGTACAAGCACGCACGTCGCTTTCCTTCGATGTAATACCCCATGCCAGCAGAAAGAAACCACCGAGAGAGGTGCAGTTTTACCTGGAAAGTAGAAGTTCTCACCTGGGAAAGCTGTGATGGGTTCTGCAAAGGAAAAAAACAAAAACTAGTATTAGAGAGGGGAATATTACACACAGGGCCACAGCTGATTTGCAGCAAATCAAATCAACAGTGACACTGTTGATTTGCAGCAGCCAAGTGGAGCAGGCATGCAGCTCTGCCCCACAGAAGCCGCTCACTGGTAACAGCGTGGGATGCTAGCCAACCTCCCCACGACGGGAAGAAACCTGTCTCAGCTGGGGACTGCCCAGATGCAATACGCTTCAACTCAGACACAGACTTCAGAGGAAAATATGTCCGAGGTTGAGGGTCATTTGGATTCAGCTGGCTGGCCTGAGTCATCCAAAAACAAAGCCCCACCTGGCCCAGTGATAAAACCGTGAAACCCCCTAAAATTTCCAAGAGCAGTTTGGTTTCTGGCTCAACTCTGGCATCGTTGTTCACATGGGAACTGTGTGGCAACATCTGGGCATCGATGCCATGCTCCTCTCCACCTCACAGTGACAAGAAACAAAGGTAAGTGATTTTTTTTTCTTCTCTTAAGGTACTTTGAAGAAGTAATCTATTACAAATTACTGGATCTGAAAAGCAATAATCGGTACTTATTACTGATTACTTTCTCGCAGAAGTAATAGACTTCTGATTATTTTTAGATTACTTCTGTATTATGCCTGTGAGTCACAGAAGCAGACTCTGGCTCCGCTGAGCGCTATAAAATCATCGCTCAAGTTCAGAATGCGAATGACACATTTGTCAAAGGAAAAAATTATTGTGACTTATTAGCGTTCTTTCACGCTAAAAAGGAATCAGATTACTTCCCAGGATTACATTTGAAAAAACAGTAGCCTGTGCTGGAGTCAGCTATTCTCATGGCTCCAATAGAGAGAGAGCAGCACTGTATCTCTACCGTTTCATTATTATTGTGGTGACATCGGAAATGACCCATGAGTTATGTTAAAGTTTGCGGTGGGAGCCCTTTGTTAGAAATGATCTGAAACAAACTATCCTTATCGGTTTTAAGTTCCCATTCAACTTCCTAGAGTGGGACAAATAATTTTGTGTAGCAGTTTGGTGTTATTTTTAGGGCTAGCAACTCTTGAAACTTTCTAATTTTTTAATGCTTTTTGTTATGAAATACTAAGTTTTAGGTTCATGAGGCCCAGGATACAGTAACACTGGAGCTAGGTGAATTGCTGAGCTCAAAAGAAGTTAGATAGGAAATGCTATTAATGTTAATCATCAGCCTTGCTTCTCTTTAATGCCATAGAAGGCAAGGGATTAAAACACCACTGTCAAGCCTTAAATACAGGGAATTTGACATATGGAGTATTAGCTGCTTTGGCAGATGGGAGACCAGCAGAGTTCAAAGCATCAAAGAAACTGGGACCAACGGTGCTCAAGTGCATCTCTGGGGCAGTCCCAGTCCTCTGTTCTATTATTAATGCTGGTTCCTGCACCATCTTCACCATCGCCTGCCTGCACAGGGTGGCAAGCGACGCAACCAGGCCTTCCTAGGCACAATTTGTCCCGTGCCTCCTCCCCCAAGATACACCTCTTGGAAGAGGGCATCTCCTAACCGCTTGGCTTAGGAGGCACCAGGATCCTCCCCTTCCTTGGTGGGGGAGAGGACAGCGGCTTCACTGAATGGGGCCTTTCAAAGCCCAAAGGGGAGAGAGGTTCCGCTCTTCCTGACTTTTAACACTGACTTCAGGGTGGGTCAGACACTTTGCAGGTGTCTAACAGTGAAACACACCTCCCCCAGGTCACGCAGAAGAGCAGGGCCTTGCTACTGTGGGCAGCTCTCAGCACAGATCACACTAATTGAATACTGCTGGTCCCATGTTCAGCTGGGATGGCTCTAAATCCACATCCAAGCTAGATGGCAACCAGAGTTAGCAGAGTGTGTGCATGGGTACGCCAGCTAGATGAACAAGGCAGGGCAATGGCTCCACCAGCAAACTGCTAAAACACACTTTTTTTTCCCTCTTTTTTTTTTTTTTTAAAGTCCTCTCTGTTTTTCATATTGAATGAATCTACCCGACTCTTGGCCTGGTTTGGGGAATGGTGAATTCTAGGACAAAAATCTCTTTTGTTATTCCGTTAACATTGCTGTAAAACCCCTCTGCTATTTTACTTCTTATTAGAGAAGACTCCTTTTGAACTCATTGGCCCCTCTAAATGTGTAATACTGACTGACAGCTGGTTTCTTTTGTCCAGCACTTTCCTTTTAAATTTGGTGTACGTCCTTATCACATAGAAGAGTCCTCGGTAACCCTTGGCTGTTCTTTCAGCTTTGCGCGGCAGAGACGTGTGCTTCCTGCCTCTCACACCAAAGCAGCCAGAGCCCCCATCCCCCAGAGACTGAATCCCCCTTGTTTCTTTCGTGGGCAAGGAAAGTCCCAGCTGAGATCCAGAAACTCCCAGTAACTCAAGCAGGGGAGAAGTGGCCCACTGGCAGCCTGTGAGTGAAAGCTCTCCAGCCCCAGCTGCCCACCCCCACCATCCCTGGGCCCCGCGGCCAGACGTGACACATACCCATGCAGTTCTCCAGCGGGATGTCGGTGCCTAGCCGGATGTCATCAAGGGCGAGCTCTCCCGAGTGGCCATTGCGTATAAATCCCTCAAACACAATCTGTGAGAAATCAGGACAGAAATGTCAATGCTAAGCTGGGAGACAGAGAGTGGCTGCTGCTCCTGAGGGAAAGGGCAGGAAAGCTGCTCCTGGCTTTCCCTGCACACCTGCAGATGACTTGAGACTAGTCCTGCTTCCTGGCCCTGCCTCTGCCACTCCTTCCCCGGGGAAAGCTGCCCCTGGTTCGGCAGAGAGATAGTTACCTGGCCTGACAGCACTTGGCTTGCAATTTGTTCAATTAAATGCCTCTCACACGGAATAAGGACTCCATGAACCAATGTTCTGCATTGGAGGCCACCTCCCAGCCCTTGTGCAAATTATGCAAGTGGCATAACACTGACTTACAGCAGCAGCAGATTTGACCCGTGGTATTAACTGGGCTATGAGCAGAAAAAGGAAGGGAAGGACACAAAATGCACAGCTACATTAACTGTAAAGTGCTGTTCCCATCAACATTACATAAGAAGTATTGAAATGTTAGAGGAGAAGGGTCAATTTATTTCTACTTAATCACAGGCAAAATATATTTACAAAAATAGAGTCGTTAGCTCTAAGAACTGCTGAGTGGAGAGACTTGCATTATTTACATAATGATGCCATTATTTAGCTAATGCTGGTATATTCACATTTAACACACAAAGTAGTTAGCCAGTGTCCATCATTCCTATCTGTAGGCATATTGCGTTTACTGGCATTTTATTAGAAAGCCAAACACACACATGCAAACTAGTCATGCAGCTCCAGTGCAAAGCTGCTGCTTTATACCGCCCTGCCTACTCTCGAGGGTCCAAGTAATTCCCTAGGGCTATGTATTTCACAAACCTCCTCTCCCAGTTTTAGGTGCCCCCTTTCATCCAGGGTGCCTGGGCAGCTGGGACCCATGCCTGCCTGCAAGGACACCTCCCTGAAGGGCTGGGCATCTGACCGAGCAGGGGACAGAGTGTCAGAGCTGTTGGTCGCAAGCTTGGGCCATCAACCATGTGGGAGGCAGCAGTTTGGAGGGGTCAGTGACCTGAAAGCAGCAGCTCCCCAGGTCAGGGTTGGGGCTGGGAGCTGGCTGGAGCAAGGCTCCCTGCCAGGGTGGTCATCGAAGCGCTGCCTGAAGCCTGCAAGTACATGTTTCCTTCTGCTTTGGAGGGTGCTGGATGCCGTGCTGATGCTCATTAACAAGTGACAACAGTAGGCCTGGCTCCCTGGCAAATGGCACACTGCCCGGAAGGGCTAACCACGCCAAAGGCACTCCTGGAAGCAGCAGCCTCGCTGCGGGGTGCCGGCATGGCCGTGCCAGAGGGGCTCAGGCAGCTGCAGGGAACAGCACAGCTCCTTCCAGCTCATCCCTCCCTCTTCCACTGATCTGACAGCGGGACAGGGCCTTCATCCCACAGCGCTGCATCGAGCCCTCTGATCTGGTCTACAGTATCTGACAAGGGGATTCACAACAAACTTGTGTTCCCTCTTCCTTCTCCCACGTTGGCACTTGCAGCCCCGCCTGGAGAAGGGCTGTTTGCTGCCTACCTTTAAGAGCTGGCCGTGCCCCCTCCCAGCTTCCCACTTCTCCTGGCTGCAGGGTTTGGGTTTGCTCCCTGGAGCTGCATGCCTGCCTCTGGTCAGGCTACCTAACGACCATCAGTTGTGGGGGGGAAAAATGCACAAAAC
>VYZV01030677.1:65060-126353 GCA_013401275.1 Pandion haliaetus | reverse complement strand
TAAAAAAAAAAAAAAAAAAAAAAGAAGGGAAAATATTTGCAAAGTGGGAGATTGGAGGAATATAAAAGGCAACAGGCTGAACAAAGGCCCAAGTCTGCAGAAGACAGGCACTCTCGGAATAACAAAGTGTCGTTTAGTTACTATGGTAACTCAAGAAACACGATGAAAACAGTCACATTCCCTAATGATGAATGGGCCCTGGCTCTGAAGCACTGAAATAAAGATGCTGGAGATGCTGGCCAGGTCCAGCACACCTTCCCCGAGCATCTTACCCGGTACTCCATGTCGTAGCTCGGCAAGATGACGCGGCCTTCCCTCCACTCCTCCCCTTGGTCCTCCATGATGACCCACAGCGCCTTGTGCTCCTGGCTGGCTTCCCTCCAGACCCGCAGCATCACCCCATTGCTGCCCCACGCCTGGTACTGGAAGACCATGCAGACAGCGCTCTGGGGCAGATAGATGGTGGGGCTGATAAGCCGGGCTCGCTGGCCTTCCCTCCTTCCGCTGCTCTGCAGGTGCAGGTAATTCTTGCCATCTGTTCAAAGAGGAAAACACCATTACGCTATTTTCTGCAGCCACTTGCAACAAGTGTCTCACCTCCTGCCAGGTGGCTTTGGCAGTGCCGCCCAGGCTTTCACACCCATGCCTGCAGGAGTGGGGGTCCTACACCAGCACCCTCGCCATGCCACTGCTGCACCCTGTGCAGCCTAGGCAGGGCATCGAGGAGCACACTTCCCTCACCAGCCACCACTGTTTGGTAGGAGACCGACAGCAAGACCAGAAAGCGGTAAGCTGAAGATCAACGTAATTAGGAGAAGTTAAAGAGCAGTTATTGTCAGAAGCGGTGACGCCATGTCATGATAATGACATTGCGGGGATGGGGGGTGTGTTTATTCTGCTGGGAGCTTGCTCAGTGAACAAGCCTGAGGTGGGTTTTTCTAATCGCTGGTGCTGAAAACTCATCTTGGGATGGTGATCTCAAGCTGTGTTCATCCTGCCTCTTTTCATCCCCAGCAGTAAATACTCCACAATCAGGATCTAGCTGACAATTTTGTTTTGAGGATGCACACAACAAAATGAAAGTCTGGCTCTCAGTTTTTTTGTAATGCAGCAAAACAGCCCCTAAAGCACAGCACAGAGGAAGGACGTGGTCCCAGTGAGTGAAGTACGCACAGGTGACAACCGGGTAGTTGCAAATTTGAAGGTAGCTGAAATACATACAGCAGGGGATTCACTTGCTTTAATATTACATTTATATTGTGCCATGCTTTTTGTCAGTCCTCAGGGAGGAGATTCAGTACGTTTGATATCCCAGGAGAAGTTCAAGGCTGAGACTGGAATTGGAGATACTTGATCTGAATACCAATAGCAGCAAAAGCCCATGGATACAAATCCCTGGGCACAGCTGGTTTGGTCTGGAATCAGTGGTTTCCAGCCCTCTCTGACGAGAAGCTTCCTCAAGGAGTTTCCCATTTGCAGCTTGGATGCCTGAAGTCCCTTAGCACAGACTGAAAGCCAAGCGTGTAGCTGATCTGATCCTTACGTGTCCCCCGCATCATGACCAATGGCAGGACAGAGTCCCTTGGGTTGCTCTGACTGCAGTGCCTGCAGTACAAGGTGACACAGACAGGCCAACAACAAATATTGCCGTATTTTGTGTTTCACTCAACAGAGAGACGAACATGCTTGCTCTTGCTACACAGTGGGCAAGTGTCACTGATGCTTCATGCCAGCACGTGCAAGCCCTCCCGCAGCCCAGGGGGGGTTACCTCTGCCCCAGGACCACACTTAAGGGTCTGTCGCTTCTTTTCCCCACGTCTTAGCCCGCTGCGCTTGACAGGCAAAGCTCTGAGTGGCAGCTTGCCTCCTGCTTGCCCTGCTCCCTCTACGGCTTCAGTGCCCACAGCAATGGCAGAAGAGCAGCGTCTGCACTGAGAACGTTTGCAAAGCGCACCAAAAACATCTCCAAAACTTAAACCAGAGAGACCTGAACTTAGACGCCAGTTCCCAAGCATCAGGAGACAGGTCCCACCCAGAAAACAGCGGCTGATGTCGCTGCCGCTCAGCAATTTGGTGACATCCCAGCCCAAGGGAGATGTATCAGTGGTTGCACAGCCACTGGCCCTGCTGGGAGTTTGTCCCTGCCAGAGAGCTGGGCTGAAACCAACCACCGTGAGCTTTCTAAATAAATTTAGGACAAGACAGTGGAAAGATTTGCCTTCACTCTATTCCTGGGATGTATGATCAAAATATTTCAAAAGCGTATCCACTCCATATGAACTTTCACTGATTTTGCTGCGTGAAGGACAAATCTGTCCCTGACTAACCACATAAAGAAAGAGCAACATTTTCCAGCAATATTTTCCAGCACCTATGAAATATACTCGGGCCACTTGGCACTTTATGCCAACAAACAGTAGCAGAAAAAAAGATGAAAGCATGTTTGCCCACTCCTGCTTGAGTGAATCACTTGAAAAGGTACCATGCCGTTCTCTAATGGAGGAGTGTACTTGTGATTTACCTCAGAGTGGTAGTGGTGGAGGAGGAGATGTGGGAAATAAACAAGTGGAGGAAATAAAAAAAAAAAAAGAACAAGCTGTACTCCATGCCTTAAGGAGTGATAAGGCATAATAAGTCATCAAGGTCTCCTGAATTAAAATCCTCTTTTTCTAATTCACTACAAGCCTCTTCAAAGAAAAAAAGCAACAACAACAAGAAAAAAGCAGCAACAATAAACAAGATGGAAGAGCAAATCAGACTGCGATCATACAATTATTTCACAGCTGAAATGGTCTCACAGGCAAATCTTTTACTAAAAGGACCAGCCAGGCTCAAGAATGATCAAATCCAGACCCTCAAAGTTCAGGACCGACCTTTGGTGCCAGTATCTAGGCTGCCTGACTGAGTGCAGGGGTGTGAGCCATCCCTCCTTGGATCCACCCAAAGCCCACAGCTGACCACAGGGGACTATGTTAATTGTGTAGCTGGACAACCCCCCACAATCCCCACCCCTCACCGGGGGCCGGTGGTACCCAGCGTCGCTGCCTCCGCTGCTTCAGCAAAAGAGTCACATCCCTCCCACCAGGGATGATACCAAACTCCTGTTTGTTCCCATTCCTATCAGGCTGTGAAATCAAATAAACTCCTAAACTGCAGCCAAAACCAATGCCCTCCTCAACCACACAGGCTCTTTCAGAGCCACAGGAGCCCTCCCAAGCCCTGCATCTCCTGTGCTCCCCACCCAGCACTTGCTGGGGCCCACAGAGCTCTCCAGGACCTACTGGCAGTCCCAAGGGCTGCGGGGAGGCTTGGTCTTTGGCTGATGAACCCAGCTGCTACCCTGCAAGTAGCAGTGGGTTTGGGCACCATGCGCTCCCGCTCCTGGTACCAGTTTCTGGAGCGGAGAGCTGAGTGCAAGCAGACATGACTTTCTGTGTCATTTGAAGATGAAATGGCTGGATCACTCTAATAGCTAGCTGGACCTTCTGAAAAGCCCCACAGATTTGCTGAGACTGACTGAAGAAGGGCACTGTGGAGCTAATTGTTGGAACAGCATGTGGGAGCCCGGTGGTTCCAGTAGTTGCTCTGTTTGATACAGTAAATGGAAGCCTTTGGCACAGAAAGCACCTGAAAGGCTGATTTCCCCTGCTAAAACACTTGAAGGGAGCCTTGCAATGATGAGCTGATCAATTCTTCCAGGATCAGAAATGCATTTTAATCTCTTTCCCAGAACTTTGCTTTGCAGCCTCTATTCCAGCTAACACAGCAGCTACATCCCCCATCGAACTGGCACTGCTAGTTCAAAGCACTGGCTCAAAAAAGGCAGGACAAACCTGCTCAGGCATTTTAACCTACCGCTGTTTTTGCAACTGATGCTACGGCATAAATCTCATGGAAGATTTATGGGATCATCTGGATGTAGGGGAGCCAGAGGAGTGTGAAGATGCAACCATTCCCAGCCAGACGACGGCAGAGTCGCTTGTATGTGCACGGCAGTGAGTCCCGGATAAATCACCAGCCGGGCCCTGCAAACAAACCATCTGGCCAACGCAGTTTCCTCTTGGCGTGCCTGTCCCCTCCTGCTAGCAAGCCATCTGAGAGGACATTAAGGGCAGCAGGGGATGAAGCCTCATGGTTTGGGTCAGGCTGCGAGCACGAGTCACGGCAGCCACCCCCTCTGCAAGGTCAGCCTGCCTATGCTTGGGTCCTGCACTTCTCACCCCCTCTCCCCAAGTAAAGCACCTTCCCTCATCGGTCTCAGCAGCACATCTGGAGGTTTTCCAGCAAAACATGTCGGGCAGAATGTACACAAGTGTTATGGGTTTGTGTGGCGCAGTTTTCCTTGGTGGCAGGGGAGGGGGGCTGCAGAGGCAGCCCCTATAAGGAGTTGCTGGAAGAATTCGCCGCCCCAAAATGTCGGATAAAGATAAAGAATTCGCCGCCCCAAAATGTCGGATGTGCGCGCCAAAATGTCGGACCCACCTCTAGGTGGGGAGTGACGGTGGTAACGCCTCTGGGAAAACATATTTAAGAAGGGGAACCGGTAGTGTGGGGGTTGGGAAACCTGAGAGGAACATTGCTGCCGACACTGGAATCATGGAACTGGAGGGGGAGGAGGAGGCGCCTGAGGAGGCTGATGGCCCTGCAGCCCAGGGGGGTGAACGGTGGAGCGGAGGCTCCCGAAGGTGGCCGTAACCCCATGGTAAAAACCGCGCTGAAGCAGTGTGAGACTGGAGAGCAGCCCGCGGAAAGGACCCGCGCCAGGGAAGTTCGGGAAGAACTGAAGCCCGCGGAAAGGACCCGCGCCAGGGAAGTTTGTGAGGAACTGCAGCCCGCGGAAAGGAACCACGTTGGAGAAGTTGGTGAAGGACTGTCTCCCGTGGGAGGGACCCCACGGAGGAGCAGGGAACGAGAGAGGAATCTTCCCCCTGAGGAAAGGAGCGGCAGCAACGATGTGTGGCGAGCTGATTCAACCCCCATCCCCTGTTCCCCTGCGCCGCAGGGGGGAGGAGGTAGAAAGCATCGGTAGTTGAACTGAGCTGGGAAGGCGGGAGGGGTGGGGGAGGTTTGTTCTGATGTTTAGTTTCCCTTCCTAATACCCTTGTGTTTTGTTTCTGTTTTGATTTGTAGTAAATTAAATTGATTTTGTTTCTTCCCCAAGTTGAGCCTGTCTTTTGCCCGTGACCATAAGTGGGGAGTGATCCCTCCCAGTCCTTGTCTCGACCCACGAGCCTGCCTTTGTATTTTCTCCTCATCCCAATGTGGGCAGGCGTGGGGGTGGGGGGTGAGTGAGCGGCTTCGTGGTGCTTTGTTACCGACTGAGCTGACCTGAAACCACGACAACAAGCAATTACTGAGATTTCAGATTCCCTCTGCATTTCCCCCTCGCTGGATATTGTTGAATTACAGCTGCTGCTCCTATGGAGGACCCACGCTGAATTGCCCTCACTTATGTCCCTCCAAAGGTCACCGCACTCTTCTTCGTTGCAAAGCTTGTTTCACGGTGTGTTTTAGTGGCCGCGCTGCAGCCCACCGGCAGCCACCTCTTGTCTGCCAAATCCCATAGGTGACACCTCTGTTCCAGGCCCTGCCTGCTGCCTGCACAGCCCCAAATGCCAGCCCAACCATGCTGTATCAGGGTCAACGGGACGTCCCAGCAAGGCCTGATCCTGCCATCCTTCTGGGGCATGTGAACTGGAGGTTGCATCAGCCCTTGCCTTTTCCAGGGAGCGGATCAGCTCAGATACCCTCACAACTGCAGGGTGTTCTGGTAGCAGGGGGATGGCAGCTGCACGAATATGCAGATTGAAATTGGATAGTTAATATATTTCCAATTTTTTTGGCAAATCATGCAAATTCACCTCAAAAGGCTGCCGCCGTTATTTCAGTGACAGGCCTCTCCTCAATGACAGACTTTCATTTACGAGGGGAAATCAATCCTCCGTAAAACTAATATTTATATTAACTAGATCACTGTGTCTGCTGGAAAATCCCCTCAATTTTGATTATGTGTTAATTAGCCTGCCAAGTCCTTGCCATTTCAGTCTCTAAATCAGTCCACGAAAAGGCATAAAACCCCACACCAGCCCAGAACCAAGCCCTTCGTCTGCTCTCTGGAGCCTTTCTAATGGCCTAGCCATTACATCCTCTCTCTTAATTAAGCCTCACGTCCTCAAGAGCGCAGCGCAATTGTGAGTCCTACTGCCTCCCCCCTGGGAGCGCAGGGAGGGCACAGCGTCCCTGACAAACGAAATGCCAATTAGAGCCTGACATTTACGCTAAGCGAGCCGCTTGCCACCGCGCTGTGTCCACCACTAGCCTGGCAGGCACCCTGCATGCCCCTACATGAAAGGGTGTGTGCAGACCCACCCGCGCCCGGCGTCTGCGCGCGCACAACGAAAGGCATTAACCGAGCCGGCGCTTCCACCACACAGGCTGCACATTGCGGCTAGCTCGCACGCACGCACGCTTTCCTCAATTGGGCTCTGTGACTCATGGGCTGCTAAGTCACTGCTGCGAAGCGATGGAGTGATGCACGCACTAAGATTTGAGAGACGGCGTCTTGCTTTCCAGAGAGCATTCCAGCCTGGTTTTATAGGCAGTGTGTGTCACTGGTGTTTGGGTCCAAAAAGTGACTAAGGACCCAGACAGGCAAGCAGCGAAGAAACGGGTGAGCCCCAGAGGAATGCTTTCTTCTCCTCTGCCTCCAGCCCAGCCCAAGTGAGCAGGAGCTTTGCCGGCAATGCAGGCACAGACTGTGGCCATGCCCCTACTCTCATGAAAGACAGTACAGGCATGAGGAGGACGGCCACAGCCTGGACCTAGCCTGCAACCAGGGCACTCACACAGCCCAGCCGATGCTCAGCATGATCTGGGTACCGGGGCATCCCAGCTCCACCGTGCTGCGGGCAGCCAAGGCATGAATGACTTTTCAGGGTTTGCTGTCCTCATTGTGCAAAGGAGGGTCAGGAGAGCCACGTACAGCTTTGCTGAGGGGCAACCTGCACCACACATGGGGGGAGCAGGGACAGACAGAGCTGGGTATGCAGACTCCTTCCCACAGTGTGCAGCTGCTCACCCGTTGCACAGAAGTGCTTGACTTTCACACCACCCCACATGCAAAACTCCCTCCTACTTCAAAGGGGACTGGATTGACCCTAGAGGTCAAAATGTGTCCCCAGGGCACAACCCCTGGGAGTAACTCTCATGAGAGTAAGTGCAGACCTAGTTCAGTCCAGCCCGGCTCCATTAACACCATGAAAACCTTTCTGCTGGTTTGGACAGAGTAGGATCAAGGCCTTCAGGCAGAAGTTCTCATGGATTGCAGGAAAAATATGAAACTTTCCCTTTTAAAGATCCCATGGGAAAAACACAGGCATGGTAAAGGGTCACCATCAGCTTAAAAACAGCTCAACATTTGTTTTCCTTTAAAAATAAGATCTTATGAAACTTCAGAGCACTACAAACATTCCCCTGCTGGAAACGCTTTGAAACAAATAAACCTTTCCCTGCAGCGCCTGCAACCCGAATGAGCAGCATTCCTGACCCTCAAAGCCAGCGAGGCCATGGCCCACAGCAGAAGCTCTCGATGGGTTTTTGCAGCCCAGCCTAAGAGCTACGTGGTCAGGAGACCTGCAAGGTTAAAATCGCTTCCTTTCTACGTGCACGTACAGCTGCCAACATCCGTACAACACAGTGTTCACAATGCTGCCAGGGCTCTGACCCCGACGCCCTGCTCACCCGAACGAGAAGCAGCACATGGTGGAGATGCAGACCCCACAGTGCTCTTCTAGGACCGCAAGGTATTTACTTAATGACTGCAAGAAAAAGGGGAGGGGAAACAAAAATGGGCAAAACACACTGATTCCAGTTTTTCAGTGTTGGCTTCTTAGCGTAGCACCACTGAGAGCAATGCAACCTCACCTACCAGCTAAGGATACTACCCAGGATCTTCATGTCCTTCGGGATCAAGACCTTGGTGAAATTCAAAGACGGCGAAGAGTTGAGGTTCCCAACTTACAAACTCAGATTTATTTTCAGGTCTTAAGACCTCTATCTTGGCACCAATGGCACATTGCCATTGCGTGCAGCAGGAGCGGGGATGAAACTTCATTGAAACCTGAACTTGTTGCTCCTTGAGGCTTGCTAGGTGCAGCCAAGGGGAATCTTTCTACAGATGGGAAGCATCTGAAAATCCACAGAGGGAAAAATCCTCGCAATCTCTTGTGGGGGATGGAAAAGGTAGCAACAGTATTTTCTAGGCTTGCAAAGGGCAGGGTAACAGCTGGAACCACACTGGGTTTCTGCTGAGTTGGGCACTTTGGGTCCACTTCTACCAATGGGGTCCGCAGACATGTAACAGGAACCTGTAGGAGAGGACGTGGAGCTAATCCATGGTGCGAAGAGCCCAAGGAACACAGGGCTAAAAAAAGAAATGCAGAGCTGCCTGAAAGAGTATCTTGGAAATAAAAATAGTGGAACGAGAGCAGTGGGTGTCTTGTCAGTCTTGAGAAGTTCTCCGTGCCAAAGATGAGGAGGAATTGCATGCAGCGCATAAAATGAAATCGGGAGATATCTGAGGAATTCAGGCCTGTCTCTCAGCAGACTTTTCTAATCAAGTGCCTCACAGAGGATATTTCACCATGGTCATTTCCTTCACACCCCCCCCCCTCTCATGCAGACTGAGCCAGGGCTCTTCCTTTCATTATTATTTTTTTCCCTTTTAATTTTAATTTTTGTTTTTTTTTGCCATTTTCAGAAGAAATAGAAACACACCCCACATGGCCCTTAAAGGCACAGCACATTTCTTTGCTACTGTGGAACAGCCACGGCCTCTAGCCTGAGCCAGCACCTTTAAATCAGAGTAAATTGGGCTCCAGCGGTTTTCAGTTCCCGTTAGCTTTTGCCCTGCCCCTAAACCAAGCACAGCTGCTCTCCTTCACCCAACTGCTCACCCCAGGGTGGGGAATTCACAAGAAGAGACCACCCCGAACAAGGGCTTTTCATTCCCAGCTCCCTGGAGTCTGAGGATGACTTTTCTAAGTAGAAACAAAGTGCTGGAGGGAGCGCGAGGGAAAGGCACGGGAAGAATGGGGGAGTGTGAACCAAACAATGCTTCGATTCTGTCCCTGCCGAGGGGCTGGCATCGCCTCTTTTTCGTGTTTCTTAAGTTGCTTTTAAAAGCTGTGCGGGGAAGAGAAAAAGCAAATAGTTGTTTCCTTTGGTGTCATGTCTCCTTAATTTCTAAGAGCAGGACCAAAGCGAGGCACGGCAGCGACGCCTTTGCATGCCGGCCCCTCCGCAGCCCCGCGCTGCCGGGAGGGTGCATCCCTGCCCGACCCAGCCAGGAGGCTGATGCCACGGCAGCACCAACAACCATCCCTCAGCCTGCACCTGGTGCCTGCTGCTGACTTCCTCCACCACTGTGGGCGAGTCACTTCAGCCCCCCTGGAGCTGCTACCTCCTCCTCTTCCTCTGCCTGTACAGCCCGTGGCTTGCCAGGCAGGGCCTGTGCGCCTGCCTGCACCTCACCGCCGCTTCGGTGCCTGGTTCAGTGCAGCACCGTGAGGAAGAGCTCTCCACACTGGCACAAAACCAGATCACTGAACTCAGTAGGAAAATGTTCCCTCAGCCACAGCAATGAGGTTTTGCAATTCATAACTAAGAAAGAAAAGAAAGGGTAGAAGAAGGGTAAAAACCAGAACTGCATGCTGAGCCGTCTGAGGCAGCACCAGCCTCTCCTGGGCTGTGCATGCACGCACATACTCATGCGCACATACAACAGTCTTCTAAGAAACTATGGCCAACTAATTGTAGGGGGACTTGGGGGAGAGGAAATGAAATGAAAAATTGAGTCTGAGTTATAAAAATAAGTAATTTTTATCCTACTTGCAGGAGGCTTATATTAATTAAACATTATTACAGCGAATGAGATGGGGAGGGTTATTAAGTCTGGGGCTGGCTCTAAGTGTTCTCTCCTGTTGCCTGAGGCTCCACTGAGCTCCAGATATTAATCTTCTAAAGCACTCAAATGCTGAAGAGATAAACACTTGAAATATGAAAATGTTTTTCTCCATAGCAGACACTGTGACCCTACGTCACGCCAAAGAATTTGTCAGATGTCCACATAGTCTGCACTTACAGCATTACCGTGTCTCTCAGAAAAATGCCGAGCACCTCAGGAGCTGAAGAGAGAAATGATGTGTGCATTTGTGTGGGGGTGATTTGTGTGTGGAGATGTAGCAGATTCTCCTCTTCCCATATGGTTCTGGAATACATATTTTCCTCTTTAGCACTGCCTACCAGGTGTTGGCTGCACGGCTTTCCAACTGGCTGGCGGCACTGCCAATCTGGCCAGCGCCTCTGCCAGGTGGCTAACAGGTTCGCCTGAATGTTTGCACCTCGAGACTCAACCTTACCGGGGGGAGGAGCCCACAGCATGCACGGCTCCCTGGGCGCATGGCATGCAGACACTGGAGTCACCAGGCATCAGGGCAGAGCTGAAGACAGGTAAGATCAGCCAGCTCTCCCTGGGGGAGCCTTCAGTTTCATAAGCAGTGATTGATAGCGAAGAGATGTGATGCTACGGTGATGCAGTCTACTGTTATGAGGAAACCGGAAAACGTTCTTCATGCCACCCGTGCCACAAAGTCCATGAGGGTAAGGAAAAGGCACTAGTCCTGGGGCAAGATCCAAGACGTGAAGCTGAAGAACTTGATCTATCAACTACACTGCCAGAGGCAGGCTCCCTTCCAACCCATACCAGCACATCTCAGTGAGGTCCTCCATAAATTAGGCTCTGCCATGCTCACGCAAATCTGCTTCCAAAGCACAGGAGAGAAAAAGAGCAAAAGTCAAACAGCAAGAAGCTGGCATATTTCAGTATTCTTAGGGCTTAGCTCATCCTTCACTTGGAGGAGGCTGAAATCCAGCCTATGCAAGCCCAGAGTGCAGAATAGCTGAAGACTACAGGCAACACAAGCAACACAGGGGAAGAAGCAATGCATCTCTAACAAAAGAGGAAATGCATTCTGTGGAAAAAGCATTGGGTCCTACAGAGGACATTTGGATCAGGATGTGGAACAAAGCCTGGGCTAACCTTCATGGTTACAGGGGATTCAAAGCCCACTGTCTGATTCAAGGCTATCTCAAGAGGATAGTTAGTATAATTCAGTGCCAGTGGTCACAGTCCTATAAATAAGTCATGAACCATACAGCAAAGCATCTGAAAGCTTCCACAAAAGAAAACATTCAGCTCTGTACAGCCTTCACAACTCTTGATAGCTGTGCAATTATCAGTCATACCGTTCCCACAGAGAAAGCCCCATCAGCTCCCTCTTCCCTGCTTTGGTATGGTATTAACCATCTTACCAGGCACGGTCTCAGGGCTTGGTTCAGAGTTGCCAATCCAGGTGCTTGTAGGCTGAAAAGACCATGTATAACCCATTGCCAAGTCGTGTGACCAACCACAGAGGTCTCCAGGGAGATCAAAGTTGCAGTTGAAGTTCGCAGGGAGGTGGAAATCTTATAAAAAGAAATAGAAGCAAAATAAGTTGGATTAAAAAATGACTTACCCATGAAGGATTGCTATTAAAAAACAACCCAAAACTAAAATAGCTGACAAGCCATAAATACCAAAGAAAGCATGAAATCTCACTCACACTGATGCTTTTAACCTATCTCACATTTCGTCAGCTCCAGGGATCAGCCTTAAGTTCTGCATCATCAAAATGCTCACACCACGTCCTGCGGCTAATCCACCAAACTAAGCAAATATAAAAGCAAGTACCAAATGCTTCCAGACACTAATCAGCACCTTCTCTTCATCCCCTAGAGCGGTCAAGTATTAAATGCCTTCTTAAATGTCAGGGAAGAGCACTTCCTGAGTGCCCTGTGCTCATCGGTTCCTGCTCTGGCTCCAAAAGGAGAATCTCAAGTGCTCCAGAAACCCAGCTCCTGAGTGACAGATCTAGCCACTTGCACCAGACGGGAGCTGTCTGTCAACATGGGGAACTGTCACTCACTGCCTCCTACCTTCTCGTGGAAATGCTACTAGGGGCAACGTGGGGCCACCATGAACTCAAGCTTTTGGATTCTGAGTGAAAGGAGCCAGCCTCTATTTCTAGCTCCACGATGGACTCACCACATGGTCTTTGGGCGAGTCATTTACCTTTTCATCTGTGAAACAGGAGCAGAGCTAATTCCCCTGTGTCAACAGCTTTAAAAGCTCTGGACACCCTTCCCGCAGAGACAAGTCTGTGAGCAGGAGGGCACATGCCAGGGGCTGCATGTAGCAGCGAGGCAGCTGCTGGCTCCTTCAGTCGGGGAAGCAGCCATAAGGCACAGAGGCCACAGAAATGGTCTGAGACCATCCCAAGCACTCAGCGGACATGCACGTCAGAGCCCAATTATAGGCTGGACTTTTCCTGAGCAGAGAGGAAGTTTTAAATCACAGCGCCCACAAAATGAGCGATAGCCAGAAGGAGGTGAGTGACTCAAGCAATAGGCATCAGGGGAACTTTGCTGTGAGGGGCAGAGGGCTTTCTTTTACGTGCTCCCACTCTGAAATAAAACAATGCAGATCATGGATCCTTTTATTCCAATCTAATCTCATACCCTGGAGAGCAGCATTGTTTCTCTTTGGCTATCATAAATCTGATTGTCCAGAGAAAAACACTCATTGTTTATGGAGTATGAGAATGAAAATTGTTGCTAAATCTGAGGGAGGCTGAAGGGGAGGCTTGTTCCATGCTCCACAGCATACTCCGCTCACTCTCTTGCCCTGGACTGCACCCAGGAATCATGTTGTTGCAGAGACTATTACTGGCCTAAATTTCCTCTTGGCAGTTTCCCAAGTGCCTCAATGGTAGCAGGGTTGCACAGGCTTATCACTGAGGCAAAGCAATGAGAATCAGGCCCTTTGAGCTACTTCTGCAACTTGCATTTCCAGAACCGACCTACGTCAGAATCCTGATGGGAGGTGTGAAAAAGCCAATTAATGTTCTTTTTAAAGTTTATTCATTTTAAAACCCATTAATTTTTCTCTGGGACTGGAAGCTGAAGTGACAGAAGTCCTAGGAGCTATCTCAAAGGACAGCTTTTCCTCATGAGATTTCTTGTTGAAGTCCTTGTGTAAATGCCCCAGCCCCTGTGCTGAGGCCCAGGCTCTGCTGTCGTGGCCAGGGGCATGCATCTCCTGCACACTGCACTGTACAACTAACCCTGCACAGCTCTGCCAAGCCCTCTCCCCTGAATCTGGTTATTTCACAAGCTTTAGATGCTCACATCCCCCTTTCAAGGAGCAGAAGAGTATGATGTCTGCTTTTACAGGTAGGAATATGAGGCAGAGAAGACTAGTCCCCTCCAGCACTGGCTCTTAACAAGCACAGCATGTAGTCTAAACTAACATTCAGCCTCTTCTATAGTCAGAAGGGGCAGGCAAGTGTCACAGATACCAAACCATTCCCTGTACATCTGACAGCCATCTGAGACTGGGAGGACAAACTCCTGCCTGGAGTTAGCGTTCCTCTCTCTCTGCTGCCTGCACAAGGAGCCCAAACTGTTCTCCTAAATTTTAAGCAGCTGATATTAGGGAAGATGTTCCTTAACAGATAGGTGTTCAGGACATCATGCTTCTCTACATGTCGTGATTTAATCCCACAGTTGTGACCTCTGCAAAAGGAGCCCTGCATACCGGGCAGTCTGAATCTCTCCCCTGAATCACGTTCTGAATTTATGACACCCAGCCAAGGGGATCTGGCATGGAGGTGGCTCTAAACAGGGCACTAAGTGAGTTTTTTCAGGCCATGTAAGGAAGCTGGGAGAGCAGCTCTTCAAGTTTCGTGCCCTAGGGACTGAATTAGCTGCTATCTCTTGCTCTTGCATCCTTCCTTGATATAACTTATCAGATTTTGGCAGGTTTTGTTCGTTTTTTTTTTTTTTAATCTTGGCCTATCACTAATAATATTACTCTAAGCTTTCCAGGAATCAGCCCCATGTATAGGAGCTAATAGGAAGATAAGAGCATTTGCTTAGCTCTAACCCATCATGTATTGAGATAAAGATGTGCTGCTCTGATACATACCCTCCTCTTCTCCACAGCTATCACCGCACTCAGTTGCCTCTTCATCAGTTGGGTATGGGATGGTGGTCTCTTCGCTCTTCAAAGTGGGCACCAGCGTCTCTGCAGTGGGCTTTACATCTGAAAAAAATGGAGTAGAGATGCTATTTGCAATAGACAGCACAAAAAACCCAGGCAGGAGGAAACAAAGTAAAAAATCTTTTTCTCATGTTCCTATAATGGCAGGAAGAGATAGAACAAGAATACCATGAAATTTCCACGTGCTACAAATGTCAGCATGGTTTGAACTTCAAGTGAACTGGCTGTTTCCATATGGGAGTTCCTTTGATTTAGAGTTCCCATTGGACAAGGATCTCCTCTAGACATACATGCTACTTTTTCTCTTAATTTTTTAGTCTACACTGGTGTTGGCAATCCGCTTAGCTGTCATTACTGGATAAGAGAGATCACAGGCAGAATGTCTTTTTCTTTCATAAAGGCATCTCACACGTTAAAAAAAACACACAACATTCCCAGCAATTGTGCCAATTTATAAAACAAGTCACTCAAACCCACAAATGACGTAACCGCAAATGGACCCAGAGGATCCCCTAGTGCGCTCTGGCTTGCTGCAGAAAGCATCTGGTTTCACACTCCAGGCTCCTGACTACACTTTCAAAGGGTCTCTGTCCAATTTCCCTCTCTCCAATGTGGTCCGTGTGAAACAACCTCCAAGCAGGTGTCAGGGGAAATTTAAGCAAGAAAGGGAAGAATATTAAGATCAACAGTAAATGACATTAGGTTCCAGCAGTCTCTTCTTTTACGGGTGTGTTAACTGGAGTACAGCGGGCTTGATTCTTTCCACTTTTAAAAAGAGGCTGCTTTGCTCACTTATGTGTGATTATGTTTCTTTGTCAGCACCCTTCAGGATATCACTTAATAAAGCCAGAAGCAGGAGGAAATGGCTAAATACATTGAATATTTTCCATAGGCTCCTTTCTGCCCTTTTATTTTCCTGTTATTAAACATGTTGCACATAAACTCTCAGGGCTTTTTACTTTTTTTTTTTTTTACAGTGGCTGTGTTTTGTTCAGGATAAAATACCAAATAACCTCAAAGTCTTTTAATTTGTAAGTTCAAATTTGTTACAACCCCATAAAACTCCAAATGCAACCAAGAGGCAAATTGCAAGCAGCCAGGCACAGAAAAACGTCATGAAAAAAGAAAAAAAAAAGCAGCAGGTGAAGGCAACATATCAAAAGATGCAAGTTATTTAGAGCTGGTACATTTTTTTAGGTTGTTGTTCTTGTATATTGAGATTTATAGCTGAAATGTGACAATGGGGAAGGACCTTGAAAGCCAGGTCCCATACGGGACACAGATGCTGAGCGGATGTAAATCAACAGTGTTGCATTGCCCTGGACAAGCCGCAGAAATAGATCTTGAAAAATCAGTTACCATGGCAGAGCCACAACATGATGGTTACAAGAGATAATGAAAATAGCAGGGTGGACAACGTGATGTGTGAAATGAAAAGTGAAAGAGAGGTCTTGCTTGCTCGCTTTTGCTCTCCCTGGCCCAGCAAGTGTCTGTGCAACTCGTGGTAACTGCTGATCAAAATGCAAAGTCACTGAGCAATTGAAACCAGATGTTTGGAACTTCAAAGGAGAGAAAACCAGCTGCAAGTGAACATTCATCAGTCTCCACTCTTCAGAGGAAAAATGTTGGCAGGTCTTTGAAAGAAGCCAATTGCTGACTGTCTGCTTCCCAATTTTTGAGTTACTAGCCAACTAGTTTGTGAGCCCAGTTGCTGTTGAGTTACCTGTTTGACTCAGTAATTAAGATGCTCGTGGCTGATAAGACATAGAAACAGCTGGGCAGGGTACACATGGGCTCAGGCCCTCACTTGAAAACATTTTCAATCAGCTTGTTTTAATCCATCTCTTAATCTTGCTCTCAAGCAAATGCAATTGCCTGGGTTTTCACGGCCAGTTCTGTAACATGCCTGGGTCCTCCTAGCAATGGAGGACTGTATCTTGGTTTTGTCAAGGACTGCTGCATGTAGCCAGCCTGGATTTAGCATGCAGATAATGCTATGGGCTATCTCTGCTCCCCAGGTTGCATCAGGGATATAAATGCTTTTTACAACATGGTGAATCCACAAGATTACAAGCCCTGCTCTGATTACAAAGCTGAATGCCTGCAGATCAATACAGCTACGAATATTTATGACTTGGCAGTTGAGTTTTAAACATTACAATGTACAATGATTAGACAGCCACACTGGGAAATGACCATAAAGCACCCTGCCTGGAAAAAACATGGGCTATCGCTGCTGATACTGAAACTGAGCATGGACATAGCTGTAAAAGAAAATTTGGACCAAAAATAGCACAAGAAGTTGAGGATGCCAAACCCCTCTTATCTCTAATTTGGAGGAGTGCAATGGAGGGGCTGACATGTACGTGGTCAGAGGTCTTGTGTGACCGCCTCCCTTTGCGGCCACGATGCAGCACTGTGGTGCGTCAGCCAGCAGTGGTCTGCACAGATCTGGCAGCTGGACACTCCTGGCAGCTGCAGGAAGCAGCGATGTGGGAGCTGCCCGACCACTTCTGCACGGAGCCTCAGCTCCCACTGCTTGCATGAAAACCACAGCACCTGCTTCTCCTACGACATCCCAAAGATGTTGTAAGATTTAAATTAAGATCTAATCTTGATTTAAAGTTTAGATCGTTTACAATGGATTCCCAGTCCAGGGGGAGATTTGCTATTGACTTCAAATGTGACAAATGATCATTATTAATTGTGTGTACATGTGTTGTGCGATTTGCTGTTAACTGTTTGTAATGCATCTCACAGGAGGAAAGGGTAGTAAAGACTCCACAAAAGGGTGGAAAAGAGCTATGTCTTTTAAGCTTCCTCGAATGGGAATTCTTACAAGAAAATGCCTTCTACAGATGTGTTTATAAAATGGAAATCATACCTCTTTATCACTGACATCTGGAAACCAGATTATTAAAAAACAAAATAGATTAAAAAAAGGGACAACTAGCCCCTGGCACTGAAAAGCTAGCATCAGACCCAATGAGCTGTTGGGTGCATTTTTGGCTTTTGGGGATGAAACTGTGGAGCAATCAATCATCACTGAGCCTCAAGAGGGTCAGAGGCACAACCTCTACTGATCCCAGTGAGTGTGTTAGCCAGTTTTCACCTCTGCATTAAAAACAACGGTGGCTGCAAGGCATACCACTTGTGAAAAACAGGTGGGCAAAAGTGAACAAACTTCCCTGGTCTTGGGGATGTTGTAGAGACGTCGTAGAGTTAAATCCCCAACCTTGTCTGCAAAAGGATTTCCACATGGGGTTCAATGAGAGAGGGACAGCTGTTTTTACAGCAAAGCCTTATTGTGGCAGTTCAAGATACCTGTACTGGTCACTGCACCCCTCTTCTGCACCTCTGCTTCTCTTCCTACTTTTTGTCTTATCCATTTGGTTTAAAAAGCCCAGATGTTGTCTAACATAGAGACTGGGAAAGCCTGCACAACATCCAGATAAAAGATCTGAAAGGAGGGAGAAGGGAGTTGGGGACAAATCCTGCATGGGGCTCTGTGAAAGCTTGGATTGGGGTCCAAACATTGCTGCTACATTCTGCATCAAGGCCAGCTCTTTTTAAGGTGGAAGCAAAAAGATGGGGTCAGGCCACACTGCAGGTCCTGCCTTCATGGCTGCAGTCTCCCTGCCACGGCACGGCCCTGAGATGGGACAGCAGGGAGAGAAATAACCTTACACTTGCACCTTGCTGGTTTAGTGCCTGCCACAACTCCGATGGAGCCAGTGGGCAGAGGCACAGGGGCTCCTACCTGTCCAGTCGCAGCCCAGCACTTCCAGGCGCATTCCTATTCCTGCTGGGGACCACCTCTCTGGGTGCACTCGGACGTACTGGGCAGGAACAGGGTCAAACCTCCGGACTTCAGGGATATCATAGTGGATGTTGCCTTCAAAAAGCTACAGAAAGAGAAAGAGAGAGAGAGAAAGAGAGAGAGAAAGACAGAGAGAGAGAGAAAAAAGGCAAGTGATGTGTGCATCCCACATGCTCTCCACCAGACTTGATAATTTGGGTCTGGCAGGACGCAACCACAGTTTGAAATAGTTTAGCTGCCCAACTCTGGGCCATCAAGTCCAGCTGAGCAGAAATAGGGATGCTCCTCCTCAGTTTCAAGAGGACAGACAGGCTGTTTCTAAGAAAATTGCACAATCTCCCTTCACCTCTGCTTAATATCCAGGGGTCAGATTCTGATCCAAGCCATGCAGGGGAAGCCTGGGGAATATCCACTAACTTCACATACAAATAAGATCAGATTTGTCCTTTGGCAAATAAAGAAGCTACTGCATGTTCTAGGATAGTGTAAACGCTCAGTTTTCCTCACAGTCCAAGTACTGCAGCTTTTCAGCTTACGTGCACGAACTCAAGTCTGTGGGGAATAAACAGAGGGCTATAGATAGCATCAGGCCTTCTAAGACTCATTTGTAGGATCAGGAAAAGTTAAACCACCCAAATTTTCAGAAGCAGACGAGTTTGCATAAAAACAGAACAGGCAGTAGCAGAGAATTCATTTATTCCTCAAGACCCCTGCCACTCCCATACCGCTAAGCAGAAGGATTATAGGGAACTCCAACAATAGGGGAAAAACACAGGGAATTTCAGGGTCACACCAGTGTGGCAAAAGGGACTCTAGCTATAGCAAATTTCCCAAAGAGAAGTTGTAATTCATCTTCCTCTTCCAGAGGTGCAAGCCACAACAGCAGCACCTTTACCCTTAAAATACATAAATAGTTTGTGTCAAACATAATTGAACACATCACCTCGTGGACTCTGACCTGCAGGGGCTGGGAGGACCAGAAGGTGATGTCCACATCCCCAGCCCTGGTCCACAATAAGAAATGAAGGGGAATTGCCATCCCTGGGGCAAGGTGGAACCTACAGCCTCTAGTACAGGTTAGGAGCAGGACCAGGGGACACAACCTGGGATTTCATGGTGACAACCCAAAAAACCAAGGTCTCTGAGGGGAGAGACAGCTAATTTCCCAAGACCCCATCAGGCAGACTGAAGATAGCCAGAAACATATCTCGTTTTGCAGCTGCTCCACACAGTGCCTACCTTGGCTTGCATTGTTTTGGGGTCCTGGATGAAGTCCCACTCCTTTCCATTCATGCTGTAGGCCACCTTAAACTTCTTCACGAAGGAGCGGGACTCGGTGGTGGTCACACTGTCCCCTCCACGAGCCCCCTGGATAATGACGCCTTTGATATTCTTCGGGACGCCAAGGTCCACCTGCAGCCACTCCTCCCCAGGCTGGGCTTGGGGAACACGGGGAAACCAACCCGAGCGGCTGCTCACCAGGCGGGCCATGCTGGGTGACCAGTCGTAGCCTCTGATGGAAGAGGCCGAGATCTGCGAGTCAGGGATGAGGCCGGAAAGCATTCCCAGCAAGTTGGAGCAAGGCGAATCTGCAGGGAAGGAAAGGGCATGAACAGCTGGGGTGGTTGAAGGGAGTGCTTGTGGTTTTCCCCGTAGGTTTAAGCTCTGGGCACTACACCAGCACCAGCACTGGGCGCTTCCCCCTTGCCTCGGGGGCCTGGGTGCCTGTCCCTGCAAGCTTGTCCCTTGGGATGGGTGCCTCTATGCTGCTCACGGTGTCACTGTTCCCATCTCAAGCAGCCATGACAGCTGCAGGGGACAGCACCCCGGGACAGGCTGTTAGAGGTACAGAAAGGAGGGCTGAGGCCAAGGGGAGGAGGGGACCCTCACCAGTGATGCGGCAGCCATACAGCTCCAGCCTCAGGGCGATGCCATTGTGCCAGCTCTGGGGACGGATGCGCACGAAGCGTGTGAGCACCGGGCTGTGGATCTTGTTAAGAACCACCTCCGTGGCGTCCTCGTTGGCCTGAAAAGTCTGCAAGGGAGAGGGGGCACAAATATGGTTACGTCCTCTCCAGGCAGAAAGAAATAACTGGATCAGTAGCCAAAATAATCTCAGCAGGGAAAACTGAGGAGAGGCTTTCTGGGCAGACCCAGCCTCTGACCAGGGCAAGCACCCGGGGGCAGGCAGGGAGCACTGAGCCACTGGCAGGACAGCATGGTGAATGGACTCGCCCATCAGGAAGGCTACCCGGGAGGTTGCTGCCCTGCCGCCTCTCATGGCACCCTGAGGCACCTTGGCTTATCAGGCCACAGCTGCTTCGAGCTTGGCCCCAAACCTAGAGCCACTCCAACGCAAAAGGCCAGATGTCCCCGAACGCTGCATGAGATCTTGCCTCCCTTCCATGGGTCAACAGGCTGACACCCTGACACGTCCTTGCACCAAGTTCCACTAGGAAACATCGTGTGCAAGCAGTGGTGCAAGCAGGGAGGATGCTGCCTCTGCCGGGGGCGACAAGCTGCTGCCCCAGCCAGCCCCTTGCCCCTGCCTGTCCCACACACATACAGCCCGCCACACAGAGACGGCCTTTCAGGAGAGTTTATGATCCGACATGATATGAAAAGACTGCTGCCTTACCAGATGGCCATAATCAGTAACTACCAGATGGACATTAGATCCACTCCTCTTGCCCATTAATAGGCCAGACAAGAACTGGATACTTGTGTTCTGTTTCAGGCTGCGGAGCCATAGCGGTGAAAAGTGGGGAAAGAGGAAGTACCTATCCTAAGGGTATATTCAGTCCTTTCTCTGCCCCCAGCATAAAGCACTGAAGCTCACAGACCGAGGTTGCAGGCATTGCCTGCTTTCCCTCCACGGACACAGGCTCTTGGGACAAGGCTAGAGCACCCTCCGATCTCAGCCAGCCAGGAGCTGCATCCTCACTGAGAGAGATGTTGGCTGGGGTCTTCTGCAGGCTCCTACCCTACATATGCCGTGCTAAGCACAGGAGCTCCTGCTAAGTTTATCTCAGAGTGAGGCAGGAAAGTGTAATCTCTGGCACCGACCTCCTTCTGTTGGAGGCAAGAGTCAAACAATTCAACTGCAGATCCCTGTGGTCCGGGGCAGAAAAAGGGGTGAGGCTGTATCCTGGCCTCTTGCCTTGAATAGCAGTTAAGAAGCATTTTATAAGCCTCCCACCACTCTAGGCCTGCAGATGGCACATGTTACTGTTCTCGTCCCAGGATCCAGCTTGCCAGGGCACAAAGAAGGTGTTTGCAGAGAGGGACAGCATCTGTTTGCAGCATCACAACCAGCTCTGGGCTGCCCCTGTGCATCACTGTCCAGCCGGGGACAGCGGCACTCCTGCCAGGGCAGGGAGCAGCCACCCCACAGAGGGCCTTGGCTGCAAATCTGGCTGGTAATTGGGATTTGGGCTGGATGTGAACTTGAGCAGAAATGCTAATCTGGAGAATATATATCATGCTGCTACCGTTTAGCAACACAGCATGGTTTATGTGTTTTTAATATCCTATTTTATCCTGTCTGACCCCACTTCCCATCCTTTTCCTTGCTCAGCAGACACCAAATACCCTTCTTTCCAGCAGGAGGGCTGTAAGAAGAGTGGTTACTGTGAAATACTCTCCAGGCATGCGTGTGTGTGTGTGTCTTGTAAACCTGTGGGAACACTCACAGGCACAGAGGCTGAAAGGATACATTTCCACACCACAGCAAAGCCTCCAGCTTTATGTCAACGCAGAAGCTGACACACAACGCCTTACCTCTGAACCTAACACCAGAGGACAGGAAATGTTTATCTGAGCCGGTGCAATTATTTTAGCGCGAGGAGCAGCACGTCAGGTCAGCCCAAAGGTCCCTCTGTCCCAGAGGGTGGCTCCTGATGGTGGCCCCAGCAGACGCCTGGGGGCAGCAAGCCCAGGGGAGTCTTCTCCTGGCAACCTCTCTTCGCTTCCCACAGTCAGCAGTTTGAAGACTCCACGAGCCAAAGGTTGCATATGGACCAGCATGTTTAACAGTCACTGACGAGGTTTGCTGCTCTTTTTGGTTTAACATATTTCCAGTTTTGTTCTTTTTTATCTCACTTCGCACATACGAGCATCAGGGGCCAGAATCCAAATTTACACCAGCATAATTTGTTGCTGACTTCTGCAAAGTCAAGCTTGACAGAAAGCAGAAGCAGGACTGAGCCCAAAAACTTTATCACCACCACGGATGCATTGCTGAAAGCATCTCTTACACGACCTTAGTCCCAACCACCTGCTTCCAAGGAGAGCAACCTCAATTCTGCTTTAGATTTGGGGCCCAGTACTTTCCTCAGACTAGATCACATTCGACAAGCTACATAACTCTGAATCAGGGCCTTGACACTCCAGACTGCCAGTTTATGAGGGCAGAAATGGCACCTGACTTCCAGCTCTAGTATCAGCCACACTGACAGGATCTGCCCCAGTGAACCTTGTTTCTGAAAAGCCAAGTGATCATAGCAAGTCATTGCTTTGCACCCCGTTCAGCGTAACAGGAAGGGGCCATTTTCAGAGGGCAGGTGCTTAGTGCTGTTAGAGAAGCAGGGTCCTCCTGCGTGCCTGGCCTTTCAGCCTCCTTCCCCAGTGGAAATGCATCGCGAGCCCGCAGGACCCGACGCTGCTGACCAGGGTCTGACCCTGAGCATATGGTTTCTCTGCACTGAAAATGCTGACCCCGGAGCCCAAGCACACTGTGGAGAGAGTCCCATTGACTTGAACAGGCTCTACATCCTGCCTCAAATTAGCACTCACGGCATGGGAAGAACTAGCAGGAAAATGTGTGAAATTGGGAGTGCCAAGAAAGCAAAGATTTCTTCCCCCTTACCAAAATAGAACATTGCTATTCCTCCCATCCTATCTGTTTCCCATCCCACTCAGCACATATTTTGAGCCAAGTCTTCAAATGGTGTAAATCAACATATCGCCATCGAAGTATAAGAAGTCACAGTAATTTACACCAGCAGAAAAAAAAATCTGGCTGTGATCTAGGGAGATAGATAGATACAACTCAGCAGAGAGCACACATGCGCACACGCATGCACACGCACACACGCTGAAGGGTGACGGAGCCAGAAGACGAATGGGAAAACCATTAGCAAATCAAAAGCACCTTCCAAGAAGCAGTCAAGAGAACCCACTTTCCTGCATCAAAAAGCTGCCCATCCCCTCCCCCATATACTTCATGTTTACTTCCGTTTTAGTCCAGTTGGCAGGTCTACATGTAAAATTGAATTGATAATCAATGAGAGCTGACCTGCTTAATTAATTTGCTGCAGAAAGCAAGTGGTGGGAGATGATGCCTAGGCTAGAGGAGGATTGGGTGAGTTTTCCATGTGCACGCACATGCAAGCTCCACACCAACACTTACAAGTTGTATTTCTGACATGTTGGAACCGCCACAGGGTGATGGGGGGATTTCTGAAGCTGCATTAGTTCCAGTGGGTATGGGAATTGTGCCAACAGCAGTTTGGAGTGAAGGACAGGGAGACAAAAAGCACCGTGAAGTCGAAGAGGCAGCAAGCCAGGGAGGGGGCAGGAGGTAACCCCTCTCCTGCTTTATTTATTGTGCTGCTTGGCCACCATGCAATTTCTTGGGGAGCTAAAGAAAGCGGCTAGGGGAGGCAGAGGAGAAGGCCAAGGATGGCAGCAGTCCTGCCTTCGTCCGTATGTGTGTGTCTCTCTGGACCCAGTAGATTTACTGCAGGATTATGTTACTCCCGTGGAGACAGAGCACTGGAACAGAGCATGCTAACAGGATTAGGGCTTCAGGATTTAGACAGAGAAGCATGAAGGAGAAAAGTAGGGGAGATTATTTTCCTTGTCAGATAGGGAAAGCATAAAATGGGGCATGTTTGATGGTGCAAGGATTCTGGCTTGAGTGGAGGGTGGATAGTTCTGGATTTATTAAATCCAGGAACAAGGAGGTAAAAGAAAAATGATACTTGGCAACACTCAGCGAAGCACAGCTGTCTGGGCAAGGCACAGTGTGCTGGGCTGGGCTTGCCAGTGCTGTGTCTTTGAGAGGCTCCACTCAGATCTGGGAGTCACCAGGGACACAAGGAGTGGCACTCTGTTAGCCTGCAAAGGAGATATCAGGCCCAGAAGTACAAAGCTGCAGCCTTGCTGGGAAAGCCAGGGCTGTAATTCTCCCCTGGTACTGCACCACGGGTGAATGCACGAGGCTGCCCTTCCCAAAGCTGGACGTCTTTGTCCTGCCTGCAAAAGCAGCAGAAGCAGGCTGGGACCTGGGGACGCTTCTGGACAAACCCTCTGCACCATGATGTCTCTGTGCAGAAGCACCTGTGGCCTTCTGGCTGCTCGCACAAGCTTTTCCTGAGTTTTCCAGATAAAGAAGCCACGGGACTGAAAGCTTTTCTCTCCCTCCCCATGTGAATGAACACAGGAGACATTAAGAACTGAAAGGACTGAAGAATGCTCCTAAGGGAAGGCACAAGGGTCTCCAAAGAGTCATCCTCAACATTCCCTGCCAGCACCAAACACCTCTGATGTCCCCAGCTCCACGCACAGCTGAGATATTTGGCTCTTTGCAGCAATTCAGCTTGCCTTCTTGCATCCACCTGAAATACCACCCAGGAAGATCAGCTGATAACAAGCACAAAGCCATCAAAATGAGTAGGAAATGGAAAATGCACATCAGCTGGATCTTGCTGGCATTTCTCATCCATTGACTCCTACAGGTTCTTAGAGCAAATGTTTCAGTCACATCCTCCCATTTTGCACACAGAGCAACGGAGGCAGTGAGAGCATCCATCACAGTCCCAACCCACCTGGAATCCTGAAACCCATCCTGTTCCCCAGTCCCTTGCCACACTAGATGATCCCCATGAGCTGATCTCCGCAGTTACTAGGACGGAGAGGCTGAGGCCACATGGGAGCTAGAACCCGAGACCCTACAAAGAAGGAAGTGAATCAGAACGGATAAGCGCTTTGTTTTCCAATAAAATCGTCATAGTTGAGTCTGTCTGAAGAAAATGGCCAAAACCAAAAGGTCAAATCCTGCCAGATGCTCTTTTCCTTCCTTGGGTTCAAGAACAAGCTGTTGTTTTCTAAAGACATTTGCAAACAACTAGGTAAGATCTCAGTGTGCACACCAGGGTCGATGCCTGGAAGATAACCTCTGGGACCATCGTCCCTGGATGACACAGAGGGGGATGCAAAAGGGAGGGCAAGAGTCAGAGCAGCCTTTCTGGGCCAGGGGTTGTTTGGCCCTGTCCCATGGGGACTTGCTGGTGGGTAGTAAGGGGTGAGTGTGGGGCAACACGTGGTGGTGGCCGCTCTGTGCCCTCAGGGGACACAAAAGAAGACAGCTCTGCACCTTCAGCCAGGTCACCGGGTTAGCCTCTCCCCCGGTCCCGTGCCCTGGGCAAGGACAGAGGATCACCCCCTGGACAGGGGGATGTCTGGGGTGTGCTGGTCTGGGCTCTGTGGGGAGCGGGCTGCCAGGCAGAGGGAAAGCCTGGCAGGGATGGGTCGGGAAGGTGAAGGTGTGAGTGTGGGGCTCCTCTCATGCTGGCTACAGACGTGCCGCTGCCTTCCCACTGCCTCCCCACCCAAAAAACACAGCAGCGCTCAGCGTGGAACAGCCCAGCCAGCCCCCTCTGCTGCAAGCACGTATTAATTTTGCTTTCCTCTGCTTCATCCTGCCTTTCCCATTTCTTTTGCCGTGAGTGCCAGCAGCTGGGGACTCAAAGGTGAGCCATCACATTTCACAAGAAAACACCCTGGTCCCACTCTCCTCCAAAACACCGGAGGAAGGGGAAGCGGGGGTGAAAGACAGCAGAAAGAAAGCTGGTGTCGGAGCTCCCCATCGTCGGCAGAGACCATCATCCCCTCCCCACCCCTCCTGCACTTGCTGGTTTTTGCTTGCTTTAGTTCCCTAATGAAGATGTAAATGTTAGCTGACCCACCTATAACATGGCAGAGCTTTGCTTTTGGCCCACACAGCCGGCAGAAATTCAGAGCAGTGTTTGATACACCCCATATGCCTATGTGTGCATGTGCATGTGTGTGTATATATATATACACATATATATCTGCATGTATATAGAGGAATAGAGAGTCCCTGTCTGTCCACCCCCTCCTCTCCCTCCCCGCTCCTCATGGCACCAAATCAAGCTGCGGCAGACTTGACAAATCTATTTGGCATGGTTCACTCCACTGTTGCAGCCTGAACCGCACGGAGCACCGCACTGACGCAGGGAGGAATCTGCACCCTGAATACAGACATCTGGGAGCTTACCTAATGCAGGAATGGCGGGGATTAATGCAGGTGGGGAATGCGGGGCCAGAGCCCCCCGGCACCAGGCCTGTGAGCAAGGGGCTTTGCCCCGGCCCCGCTGCGGCTTGGCAGCTGGCAGCCAGTCGTTTGGCAGGGAGGGAAAGCAGTCACCCAGACGCAAGGGGTATGCAAGCCACCAAAAGCAAATACTTATCCTCCAGCCTCGGGAGGTGTCTGCTAAATTGAGGCCAGAACACGGGAACAAAGCGAGAGTGGAATAAAGGAGTAAAAAAGGAGAAGTTTGATTTTTCCTCTATTTTATGAAGAGAGAAAACAGAGCAGAAAAAAGCTGATAGGACTCAAGGGCGAAATCCTGAAATGGTGGCAATTCACATGGCTATGGGACAGCTTTGGGTTGACACCAGTCAGGCTTGCTGGAGCGATGTAAATTGGCCCAGCAGCACTGAAACCAGCTGTGCCGTCCCGCTCCACCCTGGCTGAGGACCCAGTGTCCAACACCCGGGACTGCAAGGATCGCACATCTACTTTTCCCTGTGACTAAAACCACCCTCCAGGCCAGATTCCTACCCCAGTTACACTCGGAAAGGTAATTTTATTGCCAGTGGTTATTTGAAACACTGAACTGTGTATTTAGCCCATCTGTCTGCCCGGCGTGTTGCCAGTCTCCTGTCTGCCTCGACTTGCAGTAACGGTCCCAGCGAGACCTCAAACTCACATGTTTCCACGGGGTGCCCGGAGAGACGGCCCCAGTTCACAGAAAGGTCTGCCACGGCCAGTGGGTCCTAGGAGAGCACAGAGCCTCCACACCAGCGCACAGCCACCACATTAGGGTCATACGTGAGCTCTGCCATGAGCTGCAGCTCTGGAGCCAGCCCGCCCTGGGTCTGGGGGAGCCCAGCTGCTGACTCTCCTATGGGGTGCTGGGATGCTCTCTGCCTCCATAAAATAGTCCTTAAAATAGGACTAACACCACCTCACTGGCACGTGAGGAGCTTAAATACTCCAAATATTGGAGGTATGAGACCCTGCTAGGGGCCCCTGCACAGAGAGGACTCATTCTGGGAAGCAGAGTGAATCTGAACCATGAGACACTCTTGTGGGGAAGGGGAAATCACATGGCCCGGAAGGGAAGGAAATGTCTGGATGAATCCTGGACAAGGCACGCTACTGCATTTCATGCCAGCAGCGCCTGTGCCAGCAAATGGAGGGGACAGCTAATTTAACAGAAGTGCTGAGCCAGCAGAAATTGCTGCGACATGCATGCGGGGGGAGGTGTGTGGGACCCCAGCCACCGAGTTCATGCAGACAGATTATGGCACATCAGCAGGGAGGACCTGAGCCGCAGAAGCAGTGCTGGTGGGCACCATAGAAGAGCAGGGAAGGGCTTTCCTGAGGTGCCCTTAACCAGGGGACAACCACACGATCAAGGCAAGTGACAGAGCAGGACCAGCCTGGCCCCATGGCTGCCTTAACCCCCCCTCCCCATATACGCCAAAGCTCCTGCATGGACCACCTCGAGCTTGCTTCCCCTGGCCACGCAGCAGCCCCCGCAAGGCTTGGAATGGCTGAACACCGACATTTACCCTCCCTCCCCCTCACTCCCATCTCTGTGTGCCTCCCAGAAACACAGCAAGAGTGCGCAGCAGCTCCCAGGGCTCAATGCACCCTTGCTGACCACGCCTGCTAGTGCAGATCCCGCAGCCCTGGCAGCCTGAATTGCTCCTCATTATTTATTGTTCATTTTGTTCTCTGGGATGGTGCGATCCCCTCTTAGGATTTGTGCCCTTTCATTTCCAGGCCTCGGTAACTCCTGAACTACAGTTTCATGTGGTTTTGTGATTGTTAACCCAGCATGCAGACAGGGCTATGGCCATAAAAGCTCAATGAATCTTGTATAGCAAAACACAGGCTGTGAAAGCATTTTCTCCTTCATTTGCAGTCAAAGAACATACTTTCACCACCAAGAAAGATGCAACAGCAGCCAGGTTTTCCAAGGAATAGTGTTTCCTCATTGGTGTGCAGAGGAGAAAGGACTATTTCTGCTCAGAGAATCATCAGTCTTTTAGCCCTCATCAGGAAAAGGGTCCCTCACAGATTAAACCCTCCAGGCCTGTAAAATCTCTCTGTTGTCTTCCCTCCTGTCGGCTGCAAGACTCACCAAGGTGCATGCAAAAGAGACAGAAAGGCCTTTACCTTGTGGTTTTTCCCATGTCGGTACATCATCCAGTCCTCCCCATTGGTGCTGACCTCCAGCTTGTAGGTACGGACATAGTAGCCATTCTGGGTTTCTCTCGAGATGGCACCCTGTGTGGCAATGGCTGTGAGCACAGTCAGGAAGTGGAGGTCCACCTTTCCGGGGAAAAAGTGACAAGAGAGAGAGTGGTGACCGGTGACTACCTGAGAGCCCAGGCTGGCTAGTTACTTCCTCCGTCTGTCTCTGAGGAATGAAAAGCTGCAAATTCAGTCTGTCTCACTCCATCTGTGGGTGCACATTTCAACAGGCACAAACCCGCCCAGGCTGACTTCAGCAGGATACATGCAAATAGGACCGTGGAACAAGAGCAACCAAGGATCTTGACGTCTGTCCATATGGGACCATCACAAAGCCTCCTTCCTGCCTCAGACCAAGCAACAGGATCTGCACAGAAGCTCGTGTCCATTCAAGCAGGACAGAGGCTGACTTTCTCCATGTAAAATAAAAGCATAATGTCCAATTAGCAAGTGCTGCAGTTCTTGGTTTTCTCTTGTTTTGTTTGGTTTTGGGTTTTTTTTTTTACAATATGGGTTGAGAAAGGTCAGCAGAGCTGGCTTGGTAGCATTGCCACGAATGAAGAATGAGATGTCTGCTAGAGGCAAGGACATTCACCACCTCCTGTTCCTAGTGCCCTTTAGCAAGCAATGCCTCATGGCAATGTGACACAGCCAGAAGCCCTGTGCGGACAGAGACCGTGGCTCTAACCAGCTCCCAGGGAAAGCTTTTGCTCTGTCAGCCCCCTGCCTGACATTAGCCTGCTCATGCTCCCCCTGCATCACTGATGAGATAAATGTAATTCTAGTTGGTTTTCCATGTGTCCCCTGGAGACTTTGGTCCTCGGGCCAGTGGCGGAGTCAGTGGCCCTTGTAAGTGGCAGAGGTTCCTCAGTCTCAGTATGCTGGAAAGTCCATCAAAGTTTTGGGCAGGAAGGAGGGGGTGGGAGAGGGACAGCAGGTTGAGTCAGCCCTCGTGCAGGCACGCTAATGGGAGAGCCAGCCCACTGCATTTCATGGCGGCACTGCAGCTCCCCTGCTGCTCGCTCCCCATGAGCCACAGAGGCAATAAAAAATTCAACAAGCCTTTATGGTCAAGGGTCAGTTTAACAGCATGACACTCTATTTGGTGGGGGGGGAGAGGCGAGGGGGCTGGAAAGTCTGCGTACCTGGAGATACTCTTTGTTGCTGTCCACATTGGGGGTCCAGCCATTGTCATCACTGTTGAGCCGACTCTGTTGAGGGGTCCATCGCCCATCTGAGTAGGTGGAGGAAGCACTGATCTGCATGTTGGAGATCCTGCCAGACTCCATCCCCAGCGGCACGTTGCACTGGAAGTCTGGAGCGGACACACACACATACACACAGATCATCTTACAGTCTCTGTATTTCACTCCCAAGTGGAAGGCAGCCCTGAACTATGCTCCCCAGCTGACCCCGAGCAAAGCTGCCTGCCTGGAAGGATGAACAGATCTGTACCATTTTGCAGGTTGTGTGTGCTGACAGATGGCACTGAAAAAATTAAAGATGAGGCAGCTTTATGTTTGCATGGCCCTCTGAAAACTAATACAGTCCAGATCTTTCTCCATCTCCTTCACCTTTGCACAGTTTTCACACAATTTCCCTTCTCTCCCACCATCTCCATCAAGATGTCCCAAGTCCCCTTGCCACAAAGTTCCCCAACCTCTTGAAGGCTGGAGGTGAAATCTAAGCACTGACAAGGCAAGAAGTAACGGCAGGCACAATGGGAGGATGCTTACTGCTGTGCTGCCGGCAGGAGCGTCAAGGCCTGGAATGGGCAGGTCTGTAGGTTTTGTGTGCATGTTGAGAGTATGGATGCATGTGTGTATGTGTACGTGTCTGCGTATATGTGCATGCACTGTGTGTGATATCAGGCCCATAGGAATTAACCAGACAAGAATATGAAAGACTCTGGTATGCTTTCACTTGGGTTTCCTCACTTCTAAGGCTTTAAAAGTCACAGTTAGCTCAATCTCATTGCACATCTCATATATTTTATGGCAGCTGTCCTGTAAAAACAATAGCAAAATAAACATTGATAGGAAATACTGCATGGGCCCGAGCGTACTGCTGCTGTAAACCAATGGGGCTCTACCAAGTTGCCTGTGTTTTGAATGTGGCCAAGTCAACCCCAGGTGGAAATGATGGGCCAAGTTAAGATCTCAGTGGTATTATTAAAGTTTCAATTTACACCAGCATAAATCAAAACAGGCCTGGCCCTTTAACAGCTCTTGTGCTTGACTTCTCAAGCTTTGTGTGTCATTAACGTTTTATTTCCCAATCCTTTTAAAGAACAGAATAGAAAGAGGATTAGAGAACAGATCAACTGAGTGTGGAGATAGGTAATGGTGAAGAGCTCATGTTTGTCTGTAACTCTCACAGCCTCAGCAGAAGAGCAATCACAACCCAAGCACAGAGCAAGAGCCTGTAACCCAGCTGCCCTAGTGCTGCCCAACCCCTGCTCTCTGTCATAGGCTTTCAGTGCTGGGTCAGGGCCCTCCTCTTTCTCTGGGACTGAGGGGTGTCCTGAAGTCTTCTTCTGTTGTATCACAGGTTCACTGCGAACTGAGGTCAAGAACTGTAGCTCTGATGTAAAAATACCACGGGAAAACAAACTGAATCTTTCCTCGCCTGCAAGCGTTATCACAAAGAATCAAAATGCTCTTCATTCTCAAAACACACAACCTATGTCCTCCCTCCACATCAATTTACCTCACTTAATAAGGGATCTAAAACAAATTCTGGTTTGAAATTCTTAGAACTTTAGACATTTTTTAATTAGACATCCAAGAAATTCCAATTTGTAGTTTGGGGCTGTGGATTTTTGGAAAACCAGAGAGGGAGAATATTTTCCCCTGTGCTTTAATGAGTCTGCTGCACCCGCTGGGTTGAAGTCTTCCCCTGAATCCTCTGGGCTGAGCACATACATGAAGGATTCTATCCCAAAAGGCACGGAGAAGACTTCATGAGCAAGTGAAAAGCCAGAGAAAGGTCAGAAAGTGTGATTCTTACTGAAATCTCGCTTCTATGAGAAACAGAGAACACACCTAGTGTAACTGCTGTCTGCATTGCTGGTGGGGAACCAGCCCCTGGACATGCTCCGGCCTGCCTCACTCTCGCATGTGCCAAGTGAAAGACCTGGGAAGAACAGGTGACACGACCGCCTACGTCATACGCACACATTTCCAACTTACTTTCTGGGACTTCCTGCTGAATCAAGTAGTACTGAGCAGAGAAACCATCTTTAGCCACTGCCAGGTCCGTGTGGAAGGTGAGCGAGAGGACGCCGGTGGTTGAGCGGATGTCCGACGGCATCTTAGTGCCACAGTACCTGCCTATCAAGGGGCCTACTGCAAAAGAAAGAGCAGCAAAGGTAATGCCTGCTTTTCCACCAGCCTCCTGGGTCACCAGCAGATTGGCATTACTCAACGGGGATGCCTTAGTGGGACCTATCGGGATAAAAGAAAGGCTTTGGGGATGGGCTATTTTTTACGTTCGCTGGCCTGGTGCCATGCAGTATGCCGTGCAGAAATATCTACTGCAGCAGGCGTTGCTCTGCAATTCCTGGGAAATGCTCCAAACTGCTCTGTTTCTCGGTGTTGGTACAGGATAGGGAGGTCCTCCCAGCACTGCATGAACTCACCGTCCTTCCCTGAGGGAGGACCTGTGGTATCTTGGAGTGTCCCATGGGACTCTTCAGATCAGTGGTTACAACAGAGCAGTAGTTTGGGGTTTAATGCATGCAGCCTTCTGCAAGCACACCGTCCCCACAGCTGGCCACAGAGCACCCCAATGGTGCAGCCACCTCTGAGGTTAGGCACCTTTGGGGTTCAGATACAGACTGCACAGTTTTGGAGCTTTGTGAGACACCAGAAGAGGCTGAGGACAGCAGCGCAGCAACCCGTGGCTTACCCTGAGGGATGCCGTCCCAGATGTCCAGCCAGTCGTACTTGCAGTCTCCTTCACCTGCCTGCAGCGGGTCATGCTCGAGGTCGAAGAGCAGAAAGTGGAGGAGGATTTCTGTCTTTGGCTTGGCTATGATGGTGAAGACACAGTCCAGGTTGTGTGGATACTTGTCAGGGAAACCTGGAGACTCAATAGTGCCGTTGGAGGCCGTGAAGTTTCTGGAGCAGTCCTCAGACCCTGGAGTGGCAGGAAAAAACCCGCAGCTTTAGCAACAATGCAGCTTAATGTCAACAGCTTGACACTGTGGAACCCCCATTTTGAGCTTAGAGGGGTTGTGTATTCAGGTCTGGAAACATCCTCTAACCCAAGAGCTGTGTGAATTCCTGCAAGGACCAACAGGGCAATTTTCAAAGCTTTCCACAGGTGGAGAGACAAGGTCCATGCATTCACTGGAGCGGACAGCATAGTTCTAAATCCCTCAGACAGCTCTGCAAACATAACCTGTACAACACTGCTGATCCCCCTGTCAATTACTCCAAAAAACAGGACTAGGAGAGCGATCCCATCCAAAGCCACACAAAGCCACGGCAGTGATTTGGCAGGCCACCACGGTGGTGGTGGCCCTGGTGGGGAAGGGAGGCCACAACAAGCTGGGCTGGGCTTCCCCTGCCAGCCCTAACCCCTGTGTCCGCCACCCCAAAGCCTGCAGAGGGGCCAGCCAGCGTGCAGAGGGCTGCCATATGCTGTCCTTGCTGCTGCGGCTGCCACCCGCCGGCCATGCTGGCAAAGGGCCACAGCAGCTCCAGTTCTGATGGAGGAGCCCCCATTCGGGGAGGGGGCTGCCTGGGAAGGGGCAGAGAGTAGTAACAGGGATGTCATCTCTTTGGAAAAGCTGTCCCCAGGGGCTGGTCTCCTGCAACCTCTACTCCTCTGGCACGGACATCTGTGCCTCAGTTTCCTCTTGAGAAAATCAGGAAGCACAAATATTTACACAGTGAAAGGGCCCGGGGGAGGGTGCCAATGTCTCCACTGTTAGCTGAAAACCCTCGGGAAGCGTGCGGTTAGCCGGTGGCCCCCTCAGACCCACGCAAGGGACGAGGGCCAGCTCCAGCATACGTCCCCACGATGTGGCCACGGCAAGAGCGGGGGTAACAGGGGCCGTGGCAAGGGGGTCTCCGCTGAGAGGAGGAACAGAGCCCTCTTTCTCACAGACTGAGCTGCCCGCACCAGAAATGCAAGTTATTTCTATCCTTAAGGAAGACCTTTGCATGGTGAGGAGGGCAGACAATGTTGCCTCTTATTTATTGCTGACCTCAGCACCGGCCTCGGCTGCAGCCGGGCCTGCTCGGTGCCCCCTCTCACACAGCCAAGGTGCCTCGGGGTGGCTGGGGAAAGGGGAATTCGTGTCCTATTCATACCACGGTGACTTTGAAACCACTGTGCTCTGGAGACAGAACAATAGGCAACAGAAATCAGCAGCCTGGAGCTATCGGAGGCGAAAGGGAATGTTAGAGAGGCTGCCGGCCGCCACTGCAACCCGGCATTAGCATTCGCAAAGGTTTCTGCTTCAGTTTTACTGGGACACCCTCCTTCTCCTCTACAAACCCTTCTGCTCCAGCTCTTCCAGGCAGCATGAGCCTTCCTGGGACTAATAGGAGACTTGTTATTCAATTCAGCATTAACCTACAGGAGTCAGGCCAGCAGCCTGCAGTAATAGCAGGATCCCAGCGCTGCATTATGCAGCGCCTAGCTGGAGAGCTACTCAGGAGAGGCTTTTAATTGACTACCTAATGAAGCAGCCAGCTTTTCTGGTGTGAACCTGTGGGGTAAAACGCAGAGGCAAAAAATAAAGCCAAACACAAATCACAGCATAACGCCGTGAACAGGGATAAGGGTGTACTTGGTTCCAAACAGCTTGAAAGACAAGTAGATAAACAGGAAAAAATAACACAAGCTCCGAGCTCGGGAGAAAATCAAAGCCTAAGCCCGGAGTCAGGGACTGTCCTCGAGAGACATAACTATGTCACTGCATTAGACAACAACAGCTTCCTCGTGTGGGGCTCTTATTGCATTTGGCATCTTTGTCTACAGTTTGGCTGATAGCAGCAAACACAATGATCAGCTTTTTATAAGGAAGCTGCAGATAATCCACGGGACTCATGCTGGCTTCGGCAGCACAGACAAGCCCAAGAGGAGATTTTGATGCCCAGCAATGGAGAGCCCGGGCCAGCCCTGCCAAACTGACTCACAAAGTGAGCAGCAGGGAAGCTGGACCAGCCAGGGCAGGCGGCATTTTTGTCAGCCCACAGACCGCTGACTGATACCCATCAGGGGATTCAAAGACTGGTATGTAGTTTTTTGTATGCAGATTGCTCCTCTCTCGCACCGTGATAAGTGAAATTTAGCACAAGATATGGAAATAAATGCTGAGTTGAAAAGAGTTGGGTTTTTTAGGTCACCTTTAAGAAAGAAAGGAGCTGCAGCCGTGCTGCCTTTACCGATGTGGACAATGACAATCCGATGACCTTTAAAGCTGGTGACACCCTTGCTGGCTACCCTGACAGCTCAGATGGAAACCCAGCACTGCCCACCACCCTACCTGGCAGCCCTGGTGGGGACAGGGGCAGGGCAGACGAGGTGGGCTGGGGGTGCTCCCGGATCACGGGCTCATCCCCACTCCTGTGCCAAAAACTGCCTTGCCGGGCTGGATTTTGTGGTCTGTGGCTGGAAGAAAGCATGGCTATTTCTGGAGAGGATGGCTGCCTGCGGGCGGGGGGTGGTGGTGGCAAAATGAGCCCCAACACCACATCAGACCTGAGGGCAGCTCTGCAGGGACCTACATCGAGGGCCACAAACTCAGCTCCAGCCTCCATCCAACATTCACTCTCCCAGATCAGCCCTTGTTTCCACTCCCTTCCTACCAGCAGCAACAAAATCGCCTTTTCCCATGAATTTGGCCCCTTGCTGGCTCCCACCCAGGCAGACAGGGTTCATGCCTGCCATCCCTTTCCACAGCCACACTCAGCCTGGCCTGGCCACCTCAGCCAGCTGGACCACTTCACACTGCCCCATGCCCTGACTCACAGCATGGACCTGATGTGAGGACAGGCACAACCCAGCGCAGTCTGCTGGGCTCAGGGCGGGTGTTCAGGGAGCAAGAGGCAAGGGAGGCTGAGGTGGGTCGGCAGTCTTCCCACCTGAACGCAGGCATTCTTTGCCATCCTCCGTGCTGGCAACTGGCCTCAGCAAACTGCAATAGCCAGATGAACCACTGAACTCCTTCAGGACTAATCTGCATCCTAACCATTAACGAACAGCAGTGGTGAGCTGGCTGCACCACAATAGCTCAATGGCCAGTCATACAGCCCAGGCAACCACCAGCAACAGCACTTTCCTCACCCACCTAAACTTCCAGGTGCACCTGTCCCCACCATTTCACGGTGAATTTGGGGAGTCCCATCCCCATCGTCCTTCATCAGAGTCTCCACATTCACATCTATCTGTGATGGGGTTGCAGGCCGCCTGTGCTCCTCTGCCTGCCGCACAGCTAGGTCAGGGCCCCCGGGCACTGGTCTCTGTGCTCCCTGCCTTCCCTTTGAAGAGGCTGGGTAATTGACCCTGTTGTGCTCCTTTCTGGTTCTTCACCAGGCATGGGCATTTTTATCGTGCTGGATGTGACGCCGTGAAAGCCATGTGTGTGTTTTCTTCCAACACACCACCAAAGGAATGTAGGCACAGGGCAGGCGCCCGCATCCCCATGCAAAACACACTCTTGTTCCCTCTGTGCACAGGCACACCTCTCACCCACACACACAGAGCGCGTTTTATTTTCTCAAGCCTCCTTCTTCCCAGACGCACAATTCTGGCAAATATTTAGACAGAAACACTATTAAAAGGCCTTTGAGCAGCTTTTCCTTTCGTCAATAATAGTTCGGTATTAAACAGAATTATGAATAGTTCCTCTTGTATCTGCCTGGAAAGGCGCTGCCTCAGTCCTTGACAGCACTGCTGACAGCAGTCCCTTGAAAACCAGAGCTCCCCAGCTACAAACCCCGCTTCCAGGGGGAAAAAACCACAGTGTCATTGATCAGCCCTGAATCGCAACTCCACAGGAGGGGGAGCTCCATGCACTCCTAACACAGGGACAATCGCCTCTTAGCCCTAACAAGCTCCACGCATGCCAGGGAGAACAGATACATGTTTCTAGTCCTCGAACACAAGACAGCATTTAAGGAGGAACTCTGCTTTTGATGCCACACTGTGATCCAAAAAACGCATTATCATATGCCACTAAATTCTTTACCTTCTTGGAAATATGATGCAACAAACCTGCTTANNNNAAAAAAAAGCCCTTTATCTCTGGAGAACATGCTAAAAATCATATTGAAAAGGTGGCCAAAGAGATCTCCTTGTGAAGATCGTCATGGCAGACAGCCTGGGAGACAGGCACTGACTCAGACACTCACCTGTCTTGTAGATCTCGTAGCGCAGGGAGAAGCCGGCCCCTTGCCGTGCGTAGTCCGAGGTGAACTTGATATAGAGAGAGGGGCCAGAAGAGATGATGGTAGGAGGTGCTATGTTCCCACAGTGCTTGCCCAGCAGGTCTGCTGCTTCACTGTCCCCATCTCGGATCTCGATGTAGTCGTACCTGTGGAGGTAGGTGAAATGGCAGTAAAACCATCCATCAGGGAGATGCTTCAGGATGCCAGGAACAAACACAAAACACTTATTTATATCTGCATATTTCACAGAACATCTTCCAGACGGGTACCTGGGACTCCATCACTCACACCACACCCCACCCCCCACCCCAAGACATTTTTTGGCTCTTTTCTGTCTGGCTACATTTAAGTCCCTTCTGTTGCTCCTCCCATCATTAATTTATTGCACCCACATCCACTTCAACTTCAGAGCCAACATGCAAAATTTAGGACACAATTCACCTCCACTTCCACAAGGCTCCTTCAGCATGGGAGCAGCTCAGATACAACTCTCCTGGGGCTACTCTCCTTCCCTTACCTCTCTCCTTAAGTGCCACTATGCTGGTTAGTACAGCTCAGCTTATTCCACTATTCAGGTGGGATTCAGCCAAGCACACACCAAGCATTAAACAAATAGTCAATGTTCAATCCATGTGAGCAGGTAGCTATTTTGTGCACTGTCCGACACCACATTGCTCCTTTAACAAGCACGGCCAGTACACTTACTTAGCACTTGGACAGTAATACTGATCCTCTTCTATTAAGTGCTAACAAAGATTTTCTGTGGATGAGAAATGCTGTGTTAAGAGCTGGGTAACCACATTCACTATTGCCTGATCCTTGTACATCCTGTAACCGCAAGCTGCCTTTGCTAAACCCTACCTGGAGATGTCCCACCTGCCCACTGGCATAGCTCCTGGGCATCTGAATGGTCTGGGGGATGAACATGTAGGGTTGGAAGAACTGCCTCCCGGTGCAGAGACAAAAGCTTGTTGCAAAGTCTGGCTGGAAGGTGAAACTCCCACAGATTCCTTTATATTTTCTAGGCCATGACTAATGGCAAGGTAGTATCAGGCTCTGTCTGCTGTGAAGAAACAAACAGCTTTTACGTGAACATCTTGTTCCTCAGCTGCTTTCTAACACCCACGCTCTCCCACCCCTCTTCTTTCTGGCCAGCACGCTGCTATTTACAGAAACTGCCCATCTCTCTTCAACTGTTTATTCGCTTTGTATCAACCTGTTTGAACAACATGCTACAGCTCTTCTCAAGGGGGCCAGGGAGGGAAAAAGCATTTCCAGGCTGCCAGGAATCTGCCTTTCTTCTTTGTCACAAGATCTCCTGTTTGGGAATGGAGAGCTGAAAGGAGAAGTAGCTTGCTGGATACAGAATGATCCTCATGTGACTCATTCCTGTTCTGCAAAGCACACATCGGCAGGCAACAACCTGAAAACAAACTTACAGGGACTCAGTGTGCTCCTCCACAAAGAAAGATGGCCCGGACGGCTTTGGTTTCACTCCTTTCTGGGACTAAATCAGGCTGCGAGCCAGAAGCAAAATGCCTGCAGATAAAATCCTGTCTACACCAGACCAAGCACTCAGCTAGTTGCAATCACCCAGCCTTTAACTTCATTACAGACTCAGCTGGCTTGGCCAAGGTGAAATCCAAGCTGTCTTGCGAAGAGGCACTCGCACAGGAAGAGCATTTGGCTTCTCTGGTGTGTGGACACACAGCGACGTAAATGAAGATCTGTTCCTTCTGCTCCCTCCTCAGCTCCGTGTAGCTTCCTATCACCTCGTGACCCCTTATTACCCCGACACCATCCAGCAGCACCCTGTGTGACCCCACTAATGTCCATCATGTGTGGCTTGATCCCATTGCCTCCCCAGGGAGGAGGAACATAGAGGGCAGTGTTAGTGCTTCTCTTAAGGAGATTTTTTTTTCCTCCTTGTTTGTCTATTTGTTTAAAGTAGTGCTGAGCAAACAGCGGGGACATTTTGTTCTCTAAATAACTACTTGCTTTCAGTCGCTTGCAGCCCTTCCACATCCGAAGCACACATCTGTGCCGCGGGACTCCTGGCTACTAGTGAAATTGTGAATATGTGGCAAAAAATTAATTTGGCGAAAACATGAATGTTGGCAAAACACAGTTAATGGAGTGGATTGTAAAAGCTGCCATTTGCGTGGCACAGGCAGAGGTTAGCTGCATCCCAGGGAATAACATCTGTTTGTGTCCTCGTGGGGTTGTAACTCGCCAACACGGTACACGGCTTCAACTACTTGACTGTAATGATCACAGCTTCTGCCGTAGCCAACACACCAAACATCCTAGTGCTATCCACATAGCTCCTCAAACCACCCAGTGCTGTAGGAGCCCTGGCAATTTCAGAAGCAAATTCTGGACCAAGAAGTATTTGCTTATTGAATGGGTGAATAACTTCCAATAATACATACAATTTGGGAATATTGCAATCTGCTCATGGGCAATCTGCAAATGGAAAATTAAAAGAATGAATCTAGTAAGTAAATCATCAGGAAATATTTGCCTCTGAATTAAACCCTGTTTGGCTTCATCCAAGCATCTAACTGAGCTTTCTCCTGCTGGAGCTAATCCTTAATAAATCAAACATTACAAACAACTAAAAAAAGCCCCTAGGAGAAGGTCAGGGAATAATTTTTGCCAAATGTAAAATGAATATAAATGCATTAAGAGTTTTCTTCCCTAGTTAAAAAATCTTGGCCCAAGCCCTCTGCTCGTCATGAGGCAAAACCGTCTTTCTTCAGGTCATATAAACAGAGTGTGAATTGGGAGTGTATTACATTCAGGAGATAACTCCTGCCCAGATGATCAGGAGGACTTACTTCCTCTCCAACACAGCAATTTAGCTTTAGGCTTTCAAAATGAAACACCAAAGATATTTGGTCCAAACTGAAACTTTCAAACTTCAGCAAGAACACTGGCTAATCCCCACCACAGACTCTTTTGACATCATGTGCTTCAGTCATGTCCACGCCTTGGCCCACAATCAAACAAGCTGATAAACCCCATTTTCCTCATGTTGGGTCACTGGCCATGTTAAAATCTAGTTTGGCCAGACCTTTGCTTCTGTTAAGCTTAAACAAGGTTTCCAGACTTTTTTTTTCCCGTGTGAAAAACATGAAAAATTGGAAGGAAGAAAACCCAACCCTGGGGATGTTTTCTACTCTAACCATTTCTTTTCCAGATAATTACAGACTAGGGCACAGCTGGGTGGGACACATTTATGCAGCAATAGCATCCAAACTGTCCTGACCAGTGCCGAGCAATTTGCATTTCACTTGCATAACCAAATCCATTGTTTCATTCAACGTGCACCAACATCCTTCTGGGCTGACCTCTCCGGCGTTACCTCCACTGGGCAAGCCACCATCTCCAAGCACATTTCATGGCCACTTCTCCCCATCTAGGCATTGCTCCAACGAGCCCACCATAAATATGTGAGGGCAGGGTGCAGCATCTGTAACCCACATGTACAGTCAATGGATTAACCAACTCTTCTAGCATGGAAAGCGACCGCAGTTGGCTGCTCCTCCAGTGGCAGGATATTTTCAGCTGCTGCTTGAGCGGGCAGGCCAGCCCGTTGGTTTGAAACTGCCTCAAACAGAGGTTTTCACCAGGGAGTTTTAAGGCAGGGAGGCAAAGCTGAAGTGCTTTTAACTGCCCAGACAATGGGGGGTTGAGAAGGGAGGAAAATGCATTGCTTAGATGTTCTTCTTGGAGCTGTTTAACAGAATTAAACGGAAAACATACAATGCTTACAAATATTGCTGTGTTTTTATTAAAGATTTTTAGTAGAAAGTGCTTTGCTGATGTTAAGAGAGCTTTTATAAACTAATTATAAAGCACTTCTAATGCCTGTATTACTCATGCTTGCTTGCTTGCTTTTTCCTCCAGTCAACCCTCTCTGCTTCCCAGTCTTTCCTTTCTATTTTCCCTAAGTCACTCTGCTGCTGGCTCTCCAAACAAGTCTGCGAGGTACAATAAAGGCAAACAAGCCCCAACTGCAGTGATTATGAGAAGACCTCCACCTTTTCAGTCCTTTTGTGTTGTGAAATAGCTAATCTGCTCCCTGGCCATTAAGCTGTGCTCCACCATCCCCTGAGGCCAGCACAGGCCTCCCAGCTGCCCACCCAGGCACTAGTAAGCTCCAGAAATGCTACCACCCACCTGGGGAGCAGCACCAGAAAGCCTGCGCCATTCCTCTGGGTGCTCCTTTCCTGAGGCACACAACTTGGCACGAAGCACAGTTTTGGGACTTGTACTGCTCCACACATAATCAACAAACCTATTGCCCCTCAGCCTCAGGTCCTAAGAGATGTTGAGCCCTTCCCCACTGAAACGTGCTTCAAGGACATTACAGGGACATTAGCTTAGGATGGAGAGAAACACAAACAATAAATCATTTATATGTTCACAGCCTAACGTGAGTCCTCCCAATACAAACAATTCCCCAAACTGGGGAATGCCCAGTGTTGACTTGAGCCTTCCGAGACCCCTGGTCTGCTTGAACCAAATGTCACGGTGTCTCAAATCCATCTGCTGAGAACAGGAAGAGAACGTGCAATTCTAGTGAAATTCATCAGGCATTAATACTCTACAGGTAACTGGGGAAAGGCATGGGGAACCTGCTTAGCCACAACAGCAGCCAGTAAATGCAATTGTTCCCTTTGAAAAAGTGGCAGGTGGTTTGTTTCTCAGAAATTGTTATAAAAAGCATAAGCTTTTTAAACATCCTCTAAGAAAAGGCCGTTTCTTAAAAATGAAATAGCAGCTAGAGTATATAGATGGTTAAGAAATGGTGAACCAACAGCTCTGTGCTTGTTTTTGCAATCAAGGGATGGCTAGAATTAATGTCCATTACGCGCTAGCTGGCTTAGTCGATTTTTTCTGTGTCATCACCCATCTTCGTGCTCTTTCATACGCCACCTTCAAACCAAATCCTTATTTCATGGGTGGTTATGTTGTGAAAGACATGAAAACTTTTCTGTGATGTTTATACAATCTTGAGCAACTGCAGGACATACCCTTCAAAGGTTAAGTTGCTGCAGAAGCTACTGGGGACTTTTAAACAATATTTTTTTTATAGCCGTGATAGCAGAGGCAAGCACCACTGCTGTCTGAGGAAACAGGAGCAATGAAGTTTGATCTTAGCTGCCAGCCCTTAATCAGAGTAATTAATTATAAATACAGCAGATGAATTGGATTCTCCTTTGACTTGAACTGGTTTCACACATGTGTAACTCATCATTTTAAGGGTAATCACTCCTAATTTATCCTGGGGTGAGAAGAGAATCAGTCCTCATAGACACAGATCCTGATATAGATTTGTGCACAGACCTAAAAAGCTTGTATCATATCTAGCTTTAGCCAGCTAAACATCCTCTGCTCTCACTGGAAGCAGACTCCTTACACCCAGCTTGGGATGGGATTAATCGTTCTTCTGCACTGATGACAGAGGTCGTTTAAATCGCTCTCGCTGGCTGGACCTGGACTTTGGGTGGCTGAACGTTGGAGAGATGAATGTGGTCTCAGTCTGCATCCTGTGGGGCCATTTTTGCCCATGCTGACGCCAAAGATGCTCACAGAGCAGGCAGAGCTTGCCCTTGTTTTGCCCTGAGGGAAATAACTGCCCCCGGCAATAGCAGAGAAATAGGCTATCATTGCTCTGAATCTGAAGGGATTTCTCTGGATTTCAGTAACTAAAATGACCAAAATCCAATGGCAGCAGGGGGAGAGCCAGGCTGGGGTGAGGGGTGGGGGGTCGTGGTGGCATAATTGCTTAGGATTTCTCAGAAGTTCGTTTTGAATTTGTTGCACCCAATTACGTCTTGTGTAATCCCAGTATTGTGGGGTTTTGTAATCATTCCACTGTGTTTTGGATTATTTTCTTATCTCCTTGAAACTCTGACCAGAATTTCTGAGAAATGAGAAAAATCCAGTCATCCAGTCAAAAAAAAGAAAAAAGAGAGACAGAGAGGGAGAGAAAATAACCCTAACAGATTGGAAAACTTCTTCAAAAGTGCCTTGACGACGAAAAATGGAAACTACAAATAGCCTCTATTTATACTCCTTGGGTTGTTTTCACCCCCGTACAAAGACCGCTGATGGGAAGTCTTTCAGCAGTTATTGCTAACTTATGCAGAAAAAAAAAAAAAAAGGTAGCGAAAATACATCTTGCAAAGGGAAGAGTAAAACATAGCTGCAAACTGCTCCCGTGGCAAGTTCTGATTCAGGAGGGAATTTCAGCTCCTAGCGTGCTGGATGCTGCTACCCCCCCTGAGACGGGAGAGCAAAGGCTCCCCCGTGCTTTGCAGTTCATCCTCAGGCTGCCTTCTTCAAGCTGTGTTGCCAGATCGCTGCAGAAAGGCGCGTTGGAGTAGGGAAGTGCTCTCATCTGGGGCATGTCTGGAAAACCGTTCATTATATAAGAAAACAAGATGTGCTAATGTGCACTTTAGGGGTTTTCTGCAGGCTGTTGTTCAGGAGTTACACATGGCTGTTTAATTTTATTTCTGTCTCCAAAACAATCTCTATAAATTCTTCACCCTCCTATCTTTAGCTACAGGGGTCTTTTGTTGCAAGATGTCTTTGGTATTCTTTGGGGGAAAAATCATGGTGGAACCAGGAATAAAATATATAAAGCATGTTAAGAATAAGACCGCTTTCCGTGGCATTCTGCCTTCTGTTGCTGCTCTAAGGGAACTGAAGCAACTCACAACCCTTTCATACCCCAAAATGCAGGACACTTGAGAAACTGCATTTGCACTTTCCTCCTTCTGCTACAATCCATCTGTGGAAAAAATTGGACTTTGGTTTCTATGTCATTTTACTGTCACCGCTCACAGGCACTTGATCACTAACAGAAAGAAAAAAAATGTATATAATGAAAGATAACAACCACAAGAGGAAAATTTACTGCCGAAAAGCAGCAGAGCAGGCAGAAGGCAGGGGGCAAACGCTCACTTTGCTTGCTTTGCAGTGCGGGGAACAGGTGAACAGGCTCCCATCTCCTGACGGGATCCAGTGCCTGACAGTCCAGGCAATAAAAGGAGACCCGTTCTGGCCAGGCTGGACCTGGTGACTGAAGGTCTGGGGACTGGCTGGCAGGTGCTGATGAGAATTAGGGGACGCTCGCATGCTCTGCTGTGCCAGCACTGTTCCCAGAGGAAAACACCCTCCCCATGGAGCTGTAGCAAGTAATGTCCCATCACACCTTGCTGACCCGGTATCAGTTATGGCCTTGGACATAACATGCCATGAAGAACGAAAGAGCTGGTAATAACTGGGATCAGATGGGAGCTTTGCAGCTCGGCTTTCCACATATCACTCATTTGCAGTAGCTTTTTTCAGCACAAAACCAAAACAAACACCTCATTAAGCACTAATTGTATAAAGGAGGTAGCAAGAACAGAGCCCTGACCAGCCCACCCTTGCGCTCCTGGCTGTCTACATCCCTCGTTAATGACAGATGGTCACCGCGGGACCAGCCCACCACGGGACAGCCCTCTGACCCCCCAGTTTCTTAGACACAGCCTGTTCACAGCCCAGCTCCTGCCTTAGCCAATGCACAAGCAAGTAAAGCTTTGCCGCCAAGGCTGGCCTGCAGCCTCTGCTATTTGGGCACTTCCACAACAACCCGACCGTGCCAGCTTGCAGTAAGAGTGGTTTCTGGGGCAAACAGCACACCAAACCTGCCTGATCCCTCCTTGTGTGCTGTGTAGGTAGCACAGCATCTCCTACGCCCTTCTCACCCCAAAATACGGGAACTTGCAGCTCAACAGCCATCTGAACCGAGCCTTGCTGAGGGTCTGAGCAAAATCAAAGCCTGGACGAGGGCGGGCGCGGTGCCATGCACACCTCACGCCTTGCTGCGCATTCGCACCAGCGGTGGCTGCTCACTCAGAGGCAGCAGGATCTGGGGGTGTGGGAGGAATTAGCCACTTGTAGGGGCTGGCTGGTACCCCCTGAGGTGAGCCCAGCCCTGCCTGGGACAGCATGTCAGAGGCAGCCACGCTGAGACAGAGGAGGGAGACAGAGATGCGGGAGCAGGCTGCTGCGTGAAGCTGGTTGGTACCTTTTCTCCTCAACGGCTCTGGGAAGAGGGATGGGAGCCTCCCTGTTTCTCCCACAAACAAAGGCACTGCCACTGCTTTGTTCAGGAAGGTTTTCTTTGAAGTAACCCTTTGTGTCACCCTCTCACTCGGCCGCGGCGGTGCGCCTGCTTTGTCCTGCCAGCTCAGCCATAGAGTGTTTACAAGCCTCCCTCACCCTTCCAGGCTGTGGTTCAGCTCCATTGACACTGAAGGCAACAGACTCCTCTCTCGGTGTGTGATGAATCAATTACTTCCTCTGACACTCTATTACTATAGCCCTTACATCTCCAGATTGCAGATGAAAAGACAGGCTGAGAAGGGGGACAAGGGAAGGGGAGAGGTCTCCGGAGGTCTCCTTCAATTGAGTTGTTGGACATCTGAAGAAATCCCCATCTGCCATATTTAAAGACACAGAGAGATGTTTTGCTCCTGAATGGCAGAAAAAATCAGAGGATTTTCACAAAATAAAACCTAAGAAATCAAATGGGTCAAAAAACTTCAACAAGATGCAGTGAACATAGATCAATGGTGAGTCAGTCCCCTCTGCTGATAGAGATCCCAGACCTTGTTCCTCCCCATGATTATCAGCCTTACCAAAGGCATAACGTGCGCGAGCCAGGCATTACACCTTCCCTTTTCACTGCAAAATAACAACATAAATGAAACCTCACACCAACACTCATGAAAGAGGAAGGAAGCTGAGCACATGCCTCAAAGGTGGGGGTCCTCCTCCTTGTTGGACATCCATCAACAAGCCCAGCTTCGAGGGTTCCCTGGAGGTTTCTAACATGTTGAGCACTCCCCATGCAAACACCCTCAGCAGGCACGGGGCTGAGCGCAGGGGCTCTCCCACCGCCAGTGGGTGAGTGCTGCCCGCCTCAGTGAAGGGGGACCCCGCTTCAAAAAACTGGGGTAGACCCTTCCTCACACCAACCCCAATGTCTTCTGTACCTCTGCAAGAAGTGACATTTGGGGCAGCAAGAGTGCACACATAGAGCACCCGCCCTGCCCGTTTCTGTGCCATTTGCAGCAGGACTAAGTCTTTGGCATATGATTTCTGCTATCAGACTGCACTGCTTCAGGCTCTGCTTCTAGCAATTTATTAAACACTTAATATCACCATGTCTGACCCAGTGCTACTTTAAAACCACACCATACTACTGGACTGTGATTGCTCAGCAACGCTGTACGTATATCCGAAGAATTCTTGGGATTCAGGGGGGAAAAAAACCCCAGGTTATTCGCTCTTTCTAATGATCTACTGATCTACTCGCTAAGCCAGCATAAGGAAGGCATTCTATGGTGTGTTTGAACTGATATATCAAAGACAGTTGCTTAAAACATCCTAGCTGTGATTAGTGGACCATGACTGCTATTAACTTATAAGGAATTCCAGGATCACCAGACTGTGGTTTGCAACATATTATTACATTGCCATTCAATGGTGGTGTGCAGCCGCTTGATTTAAAGAAAACGGAGAACTAGTCTCAGACTAAAAACTAACCTCCCCCAATTCTTTCAAATAAGCTCTGTGCTGAGCCCTGGCCAAAAGCAACCAGAAACTTCTGTTTTCAGTCTGCTCTTTGCAGTCTGTTCTTTTTATTTTGATTCATATTTAATTGCAGAATTCACACCCAGCCAGAAAAGGCTGGGTATGAACCAGTCGTCATCTGCAGCGCTCTGACCTGCGCCTGTGTGATGCTGCTACACAGCAGCCTTCGGAGGGGAGTAGGCAATGCACTGTTGCTATGTGGACTGGGTTTTATGCCTGCAGACGCCCAGGTCTTCTCTTCTTTATAAGGCAGGGAATTTAAAGTGATGTGCCAAGGCAGGAAGGGGGAATAACCAAATCTCACAACTCCCAGACCTGGTATTGCTGGCGAGCCTGCCACTCCCCTGTTACGGCCTGACAATAGGGATGATATCCATTAAAAAGGCTGCATGTAGCTAAAGCAAACAGTTGCTCATTAAAAGCCTAAACCAGTTCCTATGGAATCAAGGTAAAACTTCCCTCTGCCTTTACTGGGCTTTGCATCTGGTCCTTAACAAAAAAAGGATGTATTTTTTAATATCATTCGGGCACTCGCCTTACATTCACTAAACCTTCTAACTCCTGCATCCGGACAGCAAACCTGTGACACAGATGAGCACTGCTAAACCCGCTGTGTGATGCAAAGGAAGTGATGGAGACTCATATCCCCACAGACATTTAGGCTCCCGAGACCCACGTGTTTGGGATGAGGCTCTGGGATGAGCCTCTGTGTCACCCAGTGAGCTGGAGCACTGTTGCAAAGACAGCCAAGGGCCTCGGGCTCTTTGCTGAAAAGCATGAGCATCTCAACTCTGTGGTTACCATCAGGCCCTTTCAGTGGGATTGCTCTACTACTGTCCCATGGCATTCGTGCCAAGCAGGGTCAGCAAAGATGCAAGGGGCTTAGAGCTGGAGCGTGGCTTGCACTGCACGCTCACAAAAGGCACACGTTTCTGACACTTTTATCTGGATCCCAAAGGCAGTTGGTGAGGAGTCACCAGAGCCAGCCCTGTGCTCTCGCCCTCCCCAGACACTGCAGGGGACGCACAAGTCCTGCTCCCTCCCTTGCTGGCCAGAGAGGCTGAATAAGAAGCCAGTACACCACCACCACCACCACCACCACCAACTCCTCCTCCTCCTCCTCCTCCTCGCTAGCAGGAAGGAGGGGGAGAGGTCTCTGTCTCTAATGCTATTGTTCCCAGTGTCACCAGCTGGCCCTCAATTTGTCATCACGCCAACAGGAAACAAGGTGCAAAACAAGATCTGCCTCCTACACACCGGATGTTGGCGAGCTGGCGGGACGTAGGAGACCCCCATGAGAGTGCCTTCAGGGCCATCACCTTCTGCAGAACCTGGACTTGGTCCGTCCCTACAGGGAGAGGCTCTGGGGCATAAGGAAGCACAGCTGTGGAGCAAGCAGAGCTCTCAGAGCTCTGCAGATGGGCAGCAGAGGAGAGATGCAAACAACCTTGAGCTGTTAACTCATGCACTGGTCTAACGCCGTCACAGCTAACCCATTCATTGATGTTTCATTTCGGAAAATGACCTGGGCTTGACGGGAATTGTGAACCATACAGCAGACGCTGGATGGAGGTAAAAAAAAGTAGAAGCTCATTTAAAGACAAGTTAAGCTGCAGTGTCGTGTTACCCAGACTGAATTATTTCCTGTACGTTAGAAATGTCGCTTCTGGCTACCAATGCCACAAATGTATGAGCAAGCAAATGCCTTCCTTAACATCTCATCTTTGACTTCCCCTCTCTGCAAAGTTAAAGCTCAACTCCCCCAGCGTTGCAGGAGATGCTGTCACTTCCCCTTGCATCCCAGCAAAGAACCCCCCCCAAGCCCTTGTGTTCTGTAGTGCTCCAAAAGTACTTCTCTTTTCTAAGCATTCTCCTAATCTCAAGATGAACTGCATTGTTTCTAAAATGTTTACTAACAAGCTAATTATGCACACTTTTCAAAGCATTTACTAATTAGCTGTCCATAATTGCCGCCTTGTCTACTCTTAACCTTCGCTGATGGAAGGATGGCTTTTTGCAGTATTATGCTCTTGTTTGAAGGAGACGGTCAAGAGAGCCAGGCTGAATACGGCAGCCTCCAGCTGCCTGCCTGTCTGCGGGCACTGGGGCTGGCTGCAGCTCCCCCCGCCGCCTGAGCAAGGGTTTTGGGCCAGCGTCTCTGCTGCTCTCTAGGAAGGATGGAGAGCTGTTTTGTTCCAGTGCCCAGCTTCCTGGAAGTGCAGGAGATGGCCATGCTGCCGTAAGAGGCCTACACTGGCTAGCTGAGCCTGTGTGCCTCACCCTTTGTCCTGTGGCCTGGGAACACCGGCGTGTTACTACTGCCAGTGTCCCCAGGCAGGCAGTGCTCTGCGGGACAGGCGCTGGGAGCGTGGTGTCTTCCCTTGCCAAACCTTGGTCCCCTCTGCCCTTCAGGCTGGGAGCCGGGGCATCTCCTGCCATGCCTGCCTGGTATCCAGCACACACCAGGATGCTGATCTTGGTTCCAACTCTATTGGCACTTCGGAGGTCACAGTGACAAATGCATAGATTTCCTCATTATGGTGGCCCCAGTTCCTGTTTCTGGAAACCCTCAGGGCTTGACATGGGGAGCCAAAGTCAGGAGGAAGAGCCTGACTGTGCAGCTCCAGGCTGTCTCCAATTTGCTGACTCCTGCCTGGTTTTGGAGCCGTGGGCCCCTGTCTCCAGAAACCTTTGCCAGTATTTGGCATGTGCCAGCAGAGGGGGCTGCAAGCCACGGCAGCGGTCCCCCAAATCCTCCCCAGGCAGGGATCCCACGGATCGCAATCCCGTCGCAGCATGTGTTGGAAAGGGCTACAGAAAAACTCGCTGGCATGGCCTGATTACCAGTTGGGCTTTTTTAAAAAAATAACATTCCTCTGGGGCAGATGTTATGACTCAGCTGAAAGGTCTTCTGCTTGCAGAGGGAGCACAAGCCCGTCCGCTGCAGTCTGGAGGGAGTGTGCCTCTGCCATATGTGTACAGCAATGTCCCGGCACTCAACGGCTGCTCTGCCCAGCCTAATCCTCTGGCAGAGCCCGCCAAGTGTGGCCGGGGATGGCAGAGTCAGTAGCCAATCTCAGGAGGGAGTCCAAAGAGAAGCCCAGCAGTGGAGGGAGGCACAAATGGAAAAGGTGGCTGGTTATAAATGCAGTGATTCACTCAGAGCTGAGGTTTCTGACCTGGATTTTCCAAGCAAGCAGCGCAGACAGAACAGCAAAATGACAGTTGGGAAGGAGCGGGCAGCTCAGCTACGTGACTGTATGAGCTGGGGGACAGCCACCCCTCTTGCACACCTATTGCAAAGGGTTCAGGTCGCTCCTGGGATCACAGATAAACCCTGGCATGCACGAGGCTGCCCAGCAGCCGCCATGCCACGCAGGGAGTGGAAACATTTTGCCACAGCAGCAGCAGCGTGCTCTTTTCCAGTGGATGCCACTTCCCTGTTCAGAGAGCAGATGCCGACGGCACGGGGCTGCGGTGCCTGAGCAGCAGCTGCGCTCACAGCACAGAGAGGAAGAAATGGCGAGCAGACAGGCTATTACAATTATTTCCGAATAGTTTGGCAGGTCTTTTATCAGAGCACTGAACTTCCCTTTTGGCTCTGCCATTACTGCTGTGGGCCCATGGCTGCAGGACAGCGCAAACAGCGGCCCGAGTCCCATACTCCCTGTCACACACGCCCACCCTTCCGCAACAGGGATCCCTGTCGTGCTGGTACACAAGAGCCACAACAGCTGGAGAAGGCCAATTTTCTTAACCTGAAGTGCCTTCTCAAAGTAAGGCACTTCCTCGGGGTGGGGGGGGAGNGGGTGGGGTGTGTGCAGTTACTTCTTAACGCAGCTAGACGCAGCCAAAAAATAAAAGCCCAGATGTCCCTCCAGAAAAACAATAGCAACAACCAGCACCAAGCCACGGCCCCTGGCTGCCACCTCCGGGCGCCCGTCCCTGGCTGATGCTCCTGCCGAGGGCCGGCTGCCGAAGCTGCTCTCCGCAGCCAGCTTTCGCTCCGGCATCCGGGCAGCACCAGGTACGCAAGACCTTTCCGGCCAGCTGCCCGGCAAGGGGAAATCACTGACCTTTCCACAGACGTCCCCAGGGTGCCAGGCACTGTACAAAACACAGGAGGAAACACCTCCCGTCCCAAAGGGAAATCTAAAGCAGATACATGGAAGGCCAGAAAGGACGCAGTGAAACTAAAAAGACTTTTGCAGATATTTTTGTAGGCCTTAGCATGGGTTTTAGGAATGTAAATGTTATGCTTTATGAGGGAGAAACTTTAGCCTAATAAGGTAAAACGAAATGTCGAAGGAAGAAGCGACAGAGGAGGGGGTTACGGTGTTTGCCCCTGGCAGCTGGAAGCACAGGCTGGCCCTGCTCCTGCTCCGATAGCTGCCAGGTAGCAGTACCAGAACAGGGGAAACCTTGTCTGCCCAGAGACAGAGTGCCACAACGGGGTTCATCAGCCAGTCACCTTTGTGTGAATGTGCTCTATATTAATGATCAGATGTCAAAAGAAGGGCTCTGCCCTGAGACCGTTTCTTTGATGCTGAACTCCTGTTCCTGTTAAGGTTCCCACCTGCAGCTGCAATGAGGCCTTTGCTTCTTCATAAAATACCCTCTGACATTCGGATGAGATTTATTATTAGATGGTCACCTATTAGTACTGCTTAATGCCCAAGAATTACACAGTGTTAATACTTGTCTCCTTCTGGTAGGTCCCGTAAAAAAAATCTCCCTCCTATCAATTTCTTTCAGGCAGTGTTTATCATGCACTGTTTTCATTTGTTTTGTCATGCTTTCTATCAAGCACTGTCCATGAAGTTCTTTCAAACCTACTGCTTTGCAATGCTGCTCTGTGGGGCAGGCGCCCTGGCAAAACACGGCAAAAGTTGTCCAAAGTGCTCACAGCTAAAATTGACAGCTTCCTACACGTGGTGGAAAAACCGTGGGGGTTTCCGGCTCTCTGACCAACATGGCTTTGCTTGCCTGAGACCTTGGAGAAGCAGAAGCTGGAGTCCCTCCTGCCCAGCTCAAGCCCTGTCCCGCACACAACACTGCCCTGCCCGTTATATATCACATAGTCTGCAGACTGCAAATATAGGCCTCTAAAGTTTTTATTACTGTGAATTTGGGGCAACTGCGTAAGTTACGAGAAGGCTATACAGTTCAACCTGTGCAAGCGATAATAAAATCTGATAACAACCATCATTCTCATGCGCACCACCGAGGCCTTGTTGTGTTCATCTATGCCCATATTAAGCCTTCCTCTGCCTTCTCCCCTCTCTAAACACAGGCCTGATCCTGCAAAGTGCTAAACGCATTGCACACGCAGTGACTTCAGGGAGAGTTCATGGTGCTCGAAGCCTTATTAGCCCAGGCTTTATCTGTAGGGGGTGATGAGATCCCCAGTGACATCAATCAACGCACCTTCATTAGAGTTAGAGGAGCTACACTGATTTATGGTAGCTGAGGATCCAGCTCTACACTTCATAACCTTCAGTACCTCATCAAACCCATGCCGAATTCTTTGTTCTCCACAGGACTGATTCTACAGCCCCATAAATGCTTCCCATGTCCCTCTGTCCTTTTTGCAAACAGAGTTCCCCTCTCCATATATAACCCTCTTTTAATCAACAAGACCAGCGTGCCTGGCAAGACCGCTGTGTCAGGCCCGTTTTAGGAGACCTTAAGCTCCTTCACAGCTCAGGCATCCCCGTAGCTGGCTGTGGATTCCAGATTAAACACACAGGTTTATATGTCTGCTGAGACCATGTTATTAACTCAGCCTTTTATGGTGCCCTTTGATGCCATTAATTATTCTTTACTGGTTGTTAATTGTTTTTCCCAGACATCTAGTTTCCAAGTCCCTTAGAAGAAAAGAGAAAAAAAAGCAAACAAAACCAAACTCCCAGTTTACCAAATGCAGCAGAACAAGCACTGTGCAAAGTCAGATCCAGCCCAAACAGCTCAGACCCCCAAGCCCCAAGCCTCACACAGCCCGAGCCTGGGTCTCCAGCCCTAGGGCTCTCTGTGCCATACCTCTGCCTAGTTACACGCCAGGAAATTGCTCTGCTCTCCCAGCACAGTTTAAAAGGACAGCGGGGCCACTTTGACATGGGAAAAAACAAGCTACCTTTTAAACAAAGTGAAACTCAGGCTGAAAGTCAGTTAACTCTTGCTTTCAGGTGATACCAGGCTGAGTTAAGAACCACCAGTTCAATGCAGAGTAGGCTCATCCAAAGCAGCATCTTACAACCACCCAGTTGGTACATGCACACTTGCCTCTAAAACGCAATGAGATGCAGCGCTACAGGGACTCAGGATGATGCTTGTTTTCATGCACAAGGAAGCATGAGGCTCGTAACGCTAGGCAAAAGCGGGAAGAGGAGGTGACTATGTACTAGAGAGGAAGAGGAAGTCTCTTACTTGCAGTCGTGCTTTTCGATTTCAAAGTGAGGGTTGAAGTTGAGGATAATCTTCTGGTTGGATTCAGGGGCGTAGATGACCCATTCGCAGTTCTGGTGGGAGGGGTAGTCATTGGGGTACCCCGGGGAGGTGATGTACCCGGCATCCTTGGAGTTCAGACGGCCCCCGCACGGCTGAGCTGCAGAGACACAGAAGGGAACAAGGCATTGATACGGGTTCTGGGCATCGGCTGCACACAGCCAGTCCCTCCAGCCTACTGCTAGGGGTGGTCTGATAAAGGCCATTCTCCAGGCCGCTGACATCCATTTGGTACTCTAATATTTCATATTAATCTCTGGGGAAGGGCAATTATTCTACACAACAAACCTGCTCCTTTTCCCCTCCACCTTCTGCCACACTTACGTACCACATTTCACACAGACTAGAAAAGAGAAATAAATGCACTTGCCGAGGCAATTACAGAGCCATAAAGTAAGAGACAGACTGATATCAGATCATCTGGAGCCGCCTCGTTTTATCCCTTCTTGTGCCTCCTTTGCAAGCTGCTCCGTGACAGTCTCCCACAGCTGCCTCGGGAGACACCAAAATTTGGACCTTACAAATTCGATACAGCTGCAGGAGTGCAGAAAGCTTTGCTGTTCCCAAGGAAGGAAACTGAGGCATGGCAGGGCGATGGCGAGCCGAGGCCCACCTGCACAGCCTGCGGCAGAGCTGAGGACAGTGTCTGGCCCTCCTGGCCCTGGCCTGCAGCCCCATGACAGCCCTTCTCTGCTTGCTGTGCTCTCCCTCCCCAACTCTGCCTGCCCCCACAACCCCATCTTGGCAGACTGGCCTCCCAAAACCTTTCAAGCTAACCCAGCCGTTGGAATTGCAGACACGGATTATCAACAGTGGTGGTTTTGTGGGGCTAGCCTGCAAATGACTGGCAATGGCTGCGTGGTGAGCAGAGGAAGCACTCTCAGCTTTGGGTTAGAACAGGCCCTGGAGGGTGATTTCATCTTCAAAAAAACATTTAATCTCATGAACGCTGCAAATCAAATTTATTATTGCATTACTTGCTGGGAGGAAAATCTGCATCACAGGGTCAATTGATAATGCACTACAAATCCCAAGAAAGTCCCTTTTTCCACAGGGCCCCCACCGCTTGCCTCTCGCTGCACCCCCTCCCCTGCCACCACCCTGTCCCAGCACCACGGCCCCATGGGCTGCCACAGCTGCACCCAGAAGACAGCGTTGCCTCTTCATACCCAGCAAAATGGGCAAAACCCAGCAAAAACCTCCACAGGGCAGGCTGGCAGGCATATGGGGTGACCCCGGTCCCGCATTGCAGAAAGGCTTTCCCCACCCTGATGGTAAGCGACGGGGTACTACACGGGACACAAGCCCTCGTGGGTTGTCCCGATTGCGAGGCTGTCCCCACAGCCTCCCAACAGACCCGGAGGGCTCCGGTCCCGCAGGAGGGTGTGTGGGGGCTTTCCCAGGGCCCACGTGTGCACACCTTGCAATGGGGGGGCAGATCCCATGCCCCCAGGGGTGCAGAGGCACAGGAGGAGCATCACTCTCAGCATAGGAGAGTGGCCCCACATCCCACACCCCACTGGCTCTGTGGGCCGAGGGTCTCTGCGGTGCTCCCCACCGCCCTGGCTCTGAGGGCTTGTTCCTGTCCCTCCCGCCGCAGCACTCGCTGCAGAGCCCCAGGACCACCCAGGAGAAGCAAAGCAGTGCTCGTGTGGGCTCAACCCCACGCTGTGGGTCTGCATCTGTCCCTCTGCCTTGGGGTCCGCCAGGCCCCAGGAGTGTCCCCCGCCAGGCTGTCACAAGTCTGCCTGCTCTCGGTGGGGACATCCCAGCCCGCCTTCAAACCGCCCTCTTGCCGGTGCCAAGGCAAGCAGCAGGAGTGAGGCAGGACCCCTTGGTGGTAACGCTTCCTGGAAAAAAGCACTTCAAATAAACAACCTGCTGCCTGCACGCTGCCTGCAGAAGATGCACGTGCCCCGTGCGGGGGAACAAGGGCAGCAGGAAGGCCCTTCATGGGGGAGCAAGGCTTCCTTCACCATGAAAAAGCACTGTCTCAGTTTCCCCCATGTTTTTCATGCCCTCTAACACATTCATTCTTCGAAATAACTTTCTTCTCACACACCCAAAGGCAGCTCTGCAGCCTTCCCTTTTTTCTTAAAATAATCCTGTAAGTATCCTGAAAAATAAGAGGGGAAAAATCACTACACTGCCCCGGAAGAGCTGAGAATACCAAAAAACATCTGGTTTTGTTTCACAGGAGAGCTTGCTCAACGCACAAACATTGACAAACCTACGTTCTTGCACAAATCTCTTCTCTCAGCAAGGCATATTTGCCCACACACGTGTCTATGTGGGTTCAGGGGTAGAGAAAGAGGCATTCACGTGGAAGGAAGAAATTCACGGACTTGTTGACATCAACGTACAAATAGATGTGTAATTCACACTTCACTCATGTACGCACTTTCACACCTTCTCATAAAAATTCACACCTCGTTTGCACACATGTCCACCCGCTCCAGCAAAGAGAAATATTCAAGCTGCAGATTATTTTTCTTGGAAAGGGCAAAGTCTCAAAGCAATGAAAATACAGTCAATCCTTCCACACCTCGTCATCCCCTCCCCGTCTCTCCAGCTTTCACACACAAGCTACCCGCTAGGCTGATACCACCAACATCACCCACCACTCAGAAGTTGCTAGCCCCTTACTCGCACTGGATGCTATGAATACTCTGTGAGCCATTGCAACTCAACCAGTCGGAAGGGAACTGCAATGTGAACAGGGGTGTCAGGCTCCAGCTTGTTCTGGCTCTTCCCTGACAAATGAACCCAGGAGTAGACACCCAGGCTTACTCTGATCTTAAAACTTCTCCCTTGCCCTGCGAGGCCATCGCAGGTCAGCGGGATTGAGCTAAGGAAATCCCCGGGCTTGATCCTGATCGCAGGTCAGCTTGGTGCCCAAGTTAAACCGCTGGTGAGGACTGCCTGAGTAAGAGGGGCTGGAGCCCAGCTCTCTGTAACTGTGGTCTCTGCAGCAAAACAGGACAAGCAGGCAAAAACCACTGAGTGGACAGGAGCACCAGCCACATCCCTCACCAGGAAAATTTCACCATCCTTCTGCAGCAGGGAAAGCCTTCCACCTGCAGGAAAGCTTAGCTGTGTCTCTCAGAGGAACAGGTTTTGTCCTCTCATTCATCCCTCCCCAGGAAGGTCCAGAGAAATGAAGGCAGCTACTTCAGTACAGCGCTGCCTTGTCCACGCACAGCAGCAGGCCACGTGGTGGGCAATAGCATACCAGGGAAACCGGGGCTTCTTAGAGTTAACAGAAGAGACAAAATTACTTTAATATCTTTGTAATTGTTCTGTCAGGCTTCTTCTCTTTCAATTCACTGGTATCTAGCAGATAAACACCTGCAACAAAAAAAATCTATCACTGTGCCCACTGATGGGCAAAGGGTTTGCCTCAGCAGACACGCCAACCACTACCCGTCTGTAAAAACTCAGGCCTGTTTCGTACACAGTAGAGGGTCAAGCTTCTACATAAGTGGGCGCTTTCAAACCGATGCATTGAATCCATGCAAAAAAAGAAAAAAAAAAAGAAAAAAGTGCGTGACATGGCTACTGCCTAGGCTGTACGCTTTGGAAGCAAGACATGCTCCACAGCTAATGGGCTCTGGCAGCTTTTGCCAGCCCTGAATTCACTTAATAAAATTAAAATTAAATTCTGAAGTATAAGCCAAGTCTGCCAGGTGCGCGGGACACCCCATTGCTCAGTAAGCAAAATGCAGGCCTGGAAAGCAAACTGCTGGGGCCCCTGCCAGCCCGCATGGTGGAGGGGCCAGTGGAGAGCTGTGCCCATGGTGAGGCCATGGGAGAGCAGCTGGGCTCGTCAGTGGAGGCTACAGAGGTCAGCACTCGCTGGCAGTGCAGAAGCAGGCTGGGTTCAGGATGGGAAATCCTCAGAGCCCCTCCTTCACTAAGGCCCACCACATGACTTACATCATCTCAGCAATCCTCTCCTTGCATGACCACCCCGACAGGGCACGACAACCAAGCCGTAGAGATGGGAAAGGGAGACCTGGAGAAGCTTGTGAGGGCAGAGTCCTGCAAACGCCGCAGCATACGGTGGGCAACTCCGAAGTTTCCCACGGAGATGGGTATCAGCAGCTGAGCTCCTCACCCTTTGCAAGGGGCAGACCCCTCTTTCCCTGCCCTGACCTGCTGGAGACATCCAGGCTGATGAAGTCTGCCCCTGCTTCCCCCAGGCTGCAATGAGCAATCATTACTCAGGGGACCCAAAAATAACAGCCAGGCCCCGGGAACCTCCACCCACACTTGGGGTTTTCCAGCTCTGCAGCTCATCAGTGCATGCTGAAACCTTAGGCCGGGAGCAGAGTGTTCTCCTACTTGAATTTCCTGCCGATTAAACCCCTCTGGATTTCCCTCACCCCAGGAGAGCAGGGCTCACTGTTATTGTTGGACCTTCAACACAGAAACTAAAGCCAACTCTGCCTATAACAAAAATAATCATCACCAGAGAGGCCCATTTCACAACAAACACACATACTATAGCCTCTCAGAGCTTGTAGCGTCCAGCAGAAAACTATCATGTATTTTAATCTGCTGGGTTCAGTTTACTTTGGGGATGTAATTTAGGGCTGCGCACAAAATTTAAGGCATTCTTGTTGCCTTAGAGGCAAGCAGCAGCATCGCTGTCTGTGCTGCTCGGAGAGAGCAGCCTTTGAGGGCAGCAAAGGAGCAAGGGCGAAAGATCCTGGGAGTTCCACAGCAGAGGGATGCACTGCCCAGCCTTGTCACTTATTTCTCTTGCTCGCATGAGGCCCTCACAGCCCAGCTCCACACTCTTCCTCCAACCACCACCAAAGATTTCTACATCCCGGGATTCAGTGCTGGGCAGAGGAGATTTGCCCTTGTGCAGCAAACCCTGAGTTTCAGTCCCGTTAGAGTCAAACCGCTCTTCAAGAAGCAAAGTTTTTCAAGGTCCACGTGCGCCCAAGCACTTTGCCAAACCCTGGCATGGAGGGGACAAACAGATCTCTTCTGCCAAGGATTCATTACCATTGATGTTCATCCAGCCTCATTCCCCGGGCTCTGGCCCTGGGAGAGAGTCTGTGCACCGTTAACATGGCAGGGGCTCTCACCCCAAACCGTACGGCCCAACTTTCGCATCAGGCAGGAACACAAATGTGAACTCTCGGATTTAAATGATACAGCTTAGCCGCTGGCTAAGGAGAGCGACATAGTGCAGAGGAAGCTAACAAGATTAGATATTTTATCCCCAGTAGCATAGATCATTTTAGCAGAAGGGTGTTTGCTTTGGATTGCGAGATAAAGCTTCAAAGGCTTCCTGAACAAATTAATGGACAAACACACCCAAACAACACAAAGCACTTAGACGCACATTTCATCCCAGAGCAGTACCCACATCCATGTCTTGGGATTTCACACAACCAAGGGAAAGTCCCCTGACATTTCATCGAGGGCCTTTACCAGTTTAACTCAAATTTCACTTAAAAGTAGAGGCACAGCAAGGCAGAAATTAAAGACTGCTTTTGTGATCTGAACGAGGATTTGTTTGATTCAAAGTGTCTCAGGCCTGTCACGAGACAGGCTCATAAAAACACTGTCTGGGCTTAAGCAAGAAAGGAACGCGCCAATCCATCAGTTGAGGAATGCAGCTGTTTGACCACTTCCTAAAGCAACTGGGGAGGGATGCAATATATTCACTTTATAGCACTGGACAGCAGTGAGAGGGGAACACCAGGAAGCTCAGCAAATGGAACATTTTAGCTGTGAGCCCTTGCAGAAAGAGATCATTTAAAATTATTTTTACATAAGAAGGGAGTGTTGGAGGGAGGAACAGAGAGAAGGAGATTTGGAGATTTCTGATACCTGCACTTTTTTCGCCATGTTAATCCGCAGAAGAATTAAGTGGAAACCTGAAACAGAGACCTACTCAAGCTTCACCGTGGAAAACGAGAGGGCCAAATCCTGCATGCAAATCCAGGTAATTTGCTTTGAAATCACTGGAGTTCACCTGATTTCCACCCCTGCGGTTCTGGATAGCCACCTTCCAGGGGCTGGCATCGCCTTGTACCAGTTGAGTCAGTGGCAACCTTGACCTCTAAATGTCGCCACTTTGGGGTTTTGGTGGTAACCTCCCCCCCCCCCACCCCCCCCACCCCGCCTCGTATTTTTGATGAGATTTTATATCCTGGTTTTACATGGTGCCACCTCCACTAATTTTGTTATTTGTCATCTTACATCACAGGCAAATGCAATTCCAATAGGGCAAACGGCTTAATAGCGTTAGTCTTTCTACAGCTATGTGTGCACACAATTCTCCCGGCTTGCCTGCAAATGTAATCAGTGGTTCTGGAATTACAACTCCTGGCTACTCTGGTAATCATTTGAGAGAGCTCGTGAGTGCGTGTGTGCACGTGCAAGGGAGGGAGATAACTGCGTATTGAACTTGCAGGAATCGTGCCTGTTTCTCCTGCCTCTGTGTTAGGCTCCCAAGGGTTTGAAGTCTCGTGGAAACACACTGCCATCTCCCAGGAATAGGTGGCAGCTTCAGGAGACCTTCATGCTGTAGACTGGGCAGTTTCTGAGGAAACGTTGCCAGTACCGCAGGCGGGGAAATGGAGATGAGGAGAAGCTTGAAGGCTCAGAGCAGAGGGAGAAATAAAGCAGAGGCTTCCTGCATGGCAGCCTGCCACCCTACCTATAGGCTACACTAGGAAATAATATGCGGCTGAAACAATTTGCTGAGCCACCCCCATGAATGCTGTCAATAACAGGCTGGTTCAAGGGCCATGGAGGAAAAGCAAGAGACATTTCTAATTCCACACATTGAAGAAAGAGCCGTGGATTCACCTAGGGTTCCTCTCTAAAGAGCTTCAGGCTTGATGAAAGGTGTTCAATGCCTCTGAAATACTAATTAGTATCGTTATTACGACAATTCCAAAAAAGGAAAAAAAAAAAAAGCCTATCTCGTCTCTCGTCCTCCCGCACCCTCCCAGCTTCCTCACACCTTTCGAGCCCATCTGTCAGGGCCTGTTCTGAAACTGAATCCTGGCTTTTCCCACTGAGCAAGGGCAGTTTATTCCTGCCTCTTCCCAAAGCGGCTGGCAGAGCCTCTCCGCATCCCGCAACACGCCTGGCTCAGCCCTCCCTCCCAGGGGCCCTGTTGGAGCCGCAGAGCAAAACCCAGTGCCTTGGCAGCAGGCAGCCCCATGGACGAGATGGGACGGGACGGGATGGGAGGCAGTGCCTCCGGAGCCACCCAGGGAGAGGCCCTGCCGCAGCCTCCCTCCGCACACGCCGCTGAGCAGCAGCGGCTTCAGCCTTTATGATGGCGTGCTCAAATCCAGCTACTGCTGAGCCTCACTACTAACGCCAAAGTTATTACACATTCTGGCGAGTGTCTTAAACACATTGTTTCCTGCTGAGCACATATTCGGCGCTCAAACAGAAAGAGAGGGAAGCTGGAGCGAGCCTGGGGGTGTGCACGAGGGAGAAAGTTGCCAAGGGGCTCTGGGTGCGTGAGGGAGAGCACGGGGACGGGAAGAATGCAGGAGCGTGTGCGTGGCAGGCAGCAAGGTGGGGGGGGGGCGGAGGGGCTCTGTGCGTCAGAGAAAAGGTTGACGTTTATGTGCTTTGAAGAGAAAGTAGGAACCAGGGAGATAGTTAAGTGTGTGTGTGTGAATGTGTCTACATGCACAAGGGGTTGGGGTTTTCCTCGCTCCTCTCCCCACAGGCATCCCCTAAAAAACAGGGTCCAAGAGAGCCTTTCAACAAAATGTAAGCAGAGTGAAAGGACAGTGTCCTTTTGGCTTCACCATCTTCCTAGGAGGGACGTAGAGAAAGGCAGGCATTCAAGCCCCACAGAGACGGCACTGCACAGCTAAAGGCGACCCACCAGAACAGCTGGGGCAGCTGTCCTGCCTTTGTCTCAAACGCACGGGGAGAAACGAGGGCAGGTTTCAAAGACCCAGAGCCCAGCACTTCATCTCTGGAGCCCATTTTCTTTGACTTATCAAGTATGAAGAGAGGAAGAAAAGCATTCAGTCAGAAAGTCTCTGCAGCCATCCGTCCCTGCAAGTAATACTTCAGGCTATTCTGCATGCCGACTCACTGCTTGTACCTCTTTCAGCCAACCTGTTTGGGAAGAGGCTGCCTCGCCAAGGCTGTGGTTGGGTCCCCGTCTCCC